>VDFB02218320.1:27500-288063 GCA_007258455.2 Sequoia sempervirens | reverse complement strand
TTTTGGACTTTGTAAAGACCATATACATGTAGAAAGCAGAATTTTTTTTTAAAAAAATGTGAATTTTGAAGATATGGTTCAAAACCTTGATACTTGCTTCATATATTTTGATGATTGCCAATAGAACTCCCCAAGGCTTATAAACAATTATATGTGTTAAATTTCTTTGGTTTTCAGGGTGATTTCACTCCTAAAGGTATTCAGTCAACCAGAAAGCAATCTCTAGATGCTAAGGTACACAAGAAAACTATGTTTAAATTTCATGTTTGTCCATCTATTGGCTATCTCGTTCTTCTACAAAGGTTACTGAATGCCAACATCATTGTTGCCTTAAGACAAATGGAGGAAATTGGCTTCTGATGGAAGTAAACAAGACATTGATGGTGAAGAGTGTCCGTCTGATTCTGATTTGAACAAGCTTGTTGGTACCTCAGATAGCTGTAATCTGGAGGTAATTAAGCATATAAAGTCTTGATGCTATCTCTAGATGCTAAGGTACACAAGAAAACTATGTTTAAATTTTATGTTTGTCCATCTATTGGCTATCTCGTTCTTCTATAAAGTTTTTCTATAAAGGTTACTGAACTTTCTGGCGTGTGATCAAGGTACTTCTGGAATACCAACATCATTGTTGCCTTACGACAAATGGAGGAAATTGGCTTCTGATGTACGTAGACAAAACATTGATGGTGAAGAGTGTCTGTCTGATTCTGATTTGAACAAGCTTGTTGGTACCTTAGATAGCTATAATCTGGAGGTAATTAAGCATATAAAGTCTTGATGCTTATCTTGTCCATCGTTGATTAAGTATCAAATGACAACACCTTTAACACAAAAATCTTTCCTCCTTGTACTCTGCAGTGTGAACTGCGGCCATATCAGAAACAAGCTTTGTTCTGGATGTCTAAATTGGAGGAGCAGAAACTGAGGCAGCAAAAACCTTTCATCCCTGTTGGGATGACTATCATCTTGAAGACAAGTATGAAGTACTCAAGCTTGAAGTAAGGCTTGCTGTTTTATTTACATTTGATTGAAATGTTTAATGTTTTTTTGTTATCAATATATATTCATAGGAGGGCAACTACTCTATTTATTAATTCATTTTCTGGGGATATGCCACCATTGAGTTTCCTAGTGCCTTGCAACTGACCGAGGAGGGGTATTTCATGTTTGCTTTGATCTATTAAAGAGTTATATTTCTCTGCATTTTTTGTGTGAACTTGCTAGTTAAAGTGAATGAATTTGCTATGTCTCAAAGATTTTGGCAGATGCCATGGAGTTTGGAAAGACAGTCATGGAAAATCACTTCACCTTGCAAATACTGGTAAAGGTGGTGTGAGTGGTATGTATGATGTTGAGTCATTCAATGAGAGCAGTAATGGTGAAAGAACAGTTGTTGGTCCTTTTGGGATGGGTGTAGTTAATCACCTCTGCGCTCTAGCAAAAGACAAATCCTAAGTATGCTGAAGAAACCAGGCCACCAGACTACATGAAGGAGGGATAAACCTTATAGTATGCCCCATGACATTGCTCGATCAGTGGAAAGTAAATAACAGACCTTTCAGCTGAATACATCAAACTTCGAAGTTACAGAATATTGTTTTGTATTAAACATCGGGCTCCTTTTATTCAAAGAAGCATGCTTGGTGAAAATTGGTGACCCTAGTTTGTGATTCGATCAGCTCATTTTTAATAGTTCTTCTAGTACCAAGGTTGTGACATGAATGGTATTTTATATTTGCTTGCAGACCGAAACCCATGAACAGACTGGAGCTATTGTATGATTATCATGGACAAAGCATGAACAAAGGACGTCTAAACTCTTTTGCATCAGGATGTGTTTCTGACAACTTATGGAATCTTATCATCAGAATACCCACCACAGATCAGCTGATAAATTTTCCATTCTACATAGTAAATTTGTTTGGCAAAATGCTTCCTCTATAATAGTTGAAACTTGATACAATCTATATATAATATGAGTGGCCTTTTCTTTTTTAATTTGCAGAATTCTCAAGATGTAGGTGTGCTTCACTCGATGCACTGGATTAGGGATGAAGCACATAGTATAAAGTCTCCTAAGAGCCAATCATCCCATGCTGCTTATGCTCTTGTTACTGATTGTCGTTGGTGTCTCCTTGGAACCCCAATTCAGGTATATGGTATGTTTTTTCTTGAAGTTACAAACACTGATTTATTGATTTGAAAATTTTGGATACAACAAAGCATAGATCCCTGACTTAATGAACCTTGGATGCATCTATGAGATATAATGGAATTCTGGGTTTACTGTAGCTTTTGTTGGCTAGATACATAATCCCCCGGGGACCTTTGGGGTGCCCTACAGAGACAAACCTATCACTGACCACAATAATGTTTATAAATTTGATTATTAATTACAGAAAAAACTTGACAGCATGAATTATCACGCCCATTACTAAATACTGGATAAGGGTAAATGCAGTCACAATCATACATATTGTAGATCACACAGGTATGGAATATAAAATGATAGATTATCTTACCCACGTCCAATGTGGTACGAGAGCAAAGTTTCACCTCCTTATCTGTTAGTGGTCCTATAAAAGTTTCCTTCAACTTGCCATATCTACATTTGTTTTTAACCTCTTTCCCATTCTTGTCATCTTTTCTCATTTCCCTCTCCTATCCAATCAGGTTTGTTCCCTTTGCCTAGAAAACACATCAGTTCTTTAGTCTTCCTTATAGGCATGATTTCTTTGCTATCATTTTTCTCGATGACATGTCTTGTTTCTGCATTAGTGTTCAGAGTTCAGAATAGCTGTGCGACTATCCCTTAATGTTGCTTACTTCTATTGGCATGCATTTTTATGTATAGTTTGCAGACATTCCAAATGTTTCCAACTGTCAAATTCTTTGATACATCAAACAACTCCTTGACATTATTACTTCTTAAAAATAGAAAGCTCGCAGTTTAAGATACAGAGAAATTATCAATCTTTTTGCCATTTTCTATGACCTGCAAACTAAAAACAAGCATATTCAAAGAATAAAAAATTGACAAAGTCAATTAATATGACAGCACAAAAATTAGACTCAAACCATAAAAATAAACAAAGGATTACAACCTAGTTTGAAGTCTTTCCCCAATTTTGAATCAAGAGTAAACCCCTAATGATAAGAAACAATAATGGGAAACAAGGTTTATAGCCTGGTCCCCATAAATTGATGACACAAAACAACCTGAAGAAAAAAAGAAATTAAATGGCATTCTTGCATAATCAGTAACTCTATAATTATTTAATTATGATTGAGTAGGCGTGCATGCTAAGCCTTGTCTGTCTTTGCAGCTGCTGTTGCAGCCTGCCCACGTAGACGCCCAGTTCTCCTAGCAGCAATGAGACCAACTTTTTGTCCTGGGGGAGCATCACGACGCACAGTACTGGCATGCCCAATGTGTTGATGATTACCACCACCATGAGGATGCTCAACAGGGTTCATTGCCACACCACGAACCTTGGGCCAACAGTTTCTTTTGACCCTATATTTGTGATATGCATTTCCAGCTTTGAGCATTGGCTTTTCTGTCCTTCCACCACCAGCAACCTGCCCAATCATGGCCCTGCAACTACTTGGCACAATCTTCTTAGCTCCAGATGGAAGTTTTACCCTGCAAATTGAAACAAATTTCCAAGACTTATCAAAGAAGGCTATATAAAAATTGTAAAATCAAAAAATAAAAGAAATCTAAAAATCAAGAATGAAATTAAATAATCAATCCAAAATTATTTCCACTACCCTTCGCATAATCACATTTATCAGCTGATTGTAAACTTATGAAAAAAAAAATCAAGTGTAGAAATAAGACAGAAGTCTCCACAGGATATAAGCCTGGAACTTAAAATAGTTTGAAAATAATTTGGAAAAAGCCAACTTCCCAAGGATATCGCAACAGATGCATCACACGTTTGTTGCCAACCACAAAGGAAGATGATAAACAAAAATGATAATGAGTCAAGGAGAGCATCAAAACGCACTACATTCAAATCAAATTTCAATCAGCTGCTAAACAAACAAGTACAACCCACTTTGACTTGTGGCAAACATTAGGACTAGCACGCTGTTATGCTTGTAAAGGTCACATCAATCCAACAATGGATCAAAAGATTAAAATTGGTATGCAATAGAAATGCACTGTAAACAACAGCAATCAAAACGAAACTTACCCTAGCAACTCTAATCAAACCCTAGAAAAGAAAACACAGCGTGTTAGGGTTTTAAAGGAAGTACCTGGAAGTTCCATTATCAGGGTTGTGACTGATGACGATGGCATAATCTCCAGAAGCCCTGGCAAAGGAGCCACGATCGCCCACATGCTGTTCCACGTTACAAACAACAGCGCCCTCAGGAATAGATCTCAGAGGCAAGACATTCCCCACAGTCAAATTGGCCTTCTTACCGCAGTAAATAAACTGGCCAGTATACATACCCTCGGCGGCGATAAATAGCTCCTTCTGCTGCCTGTAACGGAAGGGATGCCTGAAGTTGACGCGGCAGAGGGGAGCGCCGCGCCCGGGGTCGTGAACGACTTCTGTAACAATGCCTTTCAGGTACCCATTTCGCTCGCCGTAATCCAAACTGCGAAAGCGCGCAGGGCCCTTTCTGTGATGTGTGTGGGATTTGAACACGGAACCTGCTCCCTTCCTCTGCGCTCTAATCACGCGACCCATTTTCGAGATTACGAAATTCGTTGGCTAAAGGCGCGAATGAGGCGATTTTGCTCCCTGTTCTTATAGAGGCTGGAATGGCTAAATGTCGTTTTTATCCAAACCTGTCGCCTACGTTTGCACAGCTCTGTAAAAGAGAAATAAAGGCCGCGACGTAGCAGCGGGCGTTCCGGCTGAAATTAAACCATGGTTTTTTTTACCCGATCAAAAACGTAAGTACATTAGGTTTTTAAAAACCCTAAAATGTTGTTTCGCATGTCAGCCTTCTTAAAAAAAAAAAATTATTATTGTAATGTATATTGATAAGTAGTAGGTATTTGCTATGGGGTGTCAAATTGTGATATTGCTATGAGATTCGAACTCATTGATCCATGTTTTATGAGTAGTGGTTATCAAGAACCCATCTCTCATGATAATGAATGGTCCACTTAGCACTCAAACTTCTTGCACTTCTATTAACTAATTCTTCCAAATATTCTTCTTGAATAGATAGAACCTTTTTCCGAGTTTTCATAAATTTGTTAAATTTATCATCTAAACTAATTTTCAAGGTGGATAGATTTGGTTTGACTATAGGACTTTTGGGCTTATGGTAGGAGTGGAGCCTCTATGCTATTACAGGATCCTAGCAACAATCTTCTAGATTTTTCATAATAATCAATGCTCTTCTTTAAACTGGTTAATAGTTTTTCTACTTTTTCCTAGCATGAATTTGATTTCTCTAGGGTCTTCCATTTTTTTTCTATTTTTTCTTTCTCTTTTCCTTCTCCAGCACCCACCTTGGTGTGCTCAACAACATCCTCATTGGTGTTCTCAATTATCATCTTCTCCACAATTTCTATTATTCTATGGTGTCTTTCTTCTATTTCAACAACTATCTTTGTCTTCTCTCCTCTCCATTTGGGCTTTTCTATTTTCATTTTTCTTTCTAATTCAATTTGTTCTTTAATCTTTCTTATGTTTTTCTTATCTCCTTTTTCCATGGGTGTGGTTGATTTGGGATTACATTAGTCCTTTTATTATCTCCCAAGGTAGTTATTTGGTAACTTTTCTTATAGGTCACATCTCTTCGAGGATCTCTTTCGAATTTCTCCCCCTTTCTATTTTTCATCCCCTTGGTGCCTGACCCCCTCAAAGCGTGGATGCTAAGAGGATAATTCCACAAATCTTCATGGCTTCCTCATTTTTGATGCAAGAGCATCCAGGTACTAGTGTAATTTGCATCAACCAAAAAAAAAGTTTTATTTTGAGTTTTGTTTCAATTTTGACATTTGTTCTTGGAAGGTAGTTTAACTCAATTTTGGTGATCGATGTCAGAAGAATTTGAATGATGTTTTGTCATAGATTGACAAATGTCATATATCGGTGTGCATTTGATGATTCATTGCCTATAATTTCATCTAGTCTCTTCTGAGATATTTTTTCCATTTTGGTGTATCAACTATTATTCTTATAATGAGTCAATATTCACCCAAATTTAGCATTTTTTCGACAAAACACAAGAAGCGTATATATTAATATATATGAAAAGTTTACATAAACATAAGAAGATGTTTGAGAGCAAGCTCAACCAAAACCCAAACCTATGATTTATCATTTTTTTCAACTAAACTACCACACAATTCCTCTTGGAGAAAGACTTGGTGGTGTGAGGACTAGCACGCCTAATATGTTGAGGATGACTTTGCAAAATATGTATGCCAATGTAGGTAGTTTCACTTGATCACCGCTAAAGAACATATCACGTGGAACTCCAAGATAATGCAAGTGGCATGTCAAATTGGAAGATGCCACTAATTTGTAGGATAGCATATTTGAGACACAACCACCCAAATGAGGTCAAGAAGACAAGTGATGTTTGAAGAGTTGTAAATAGAATTGAATTTCAAATCAACTTGTAGATTTCATAACTATGTTGGTGACCAAGGGTTATCGATGCAACCACCCAAATGAAACCAAGTGGTGTTTGATGGTCATTGCAAATAAAATATGGTGCCCCTAACATATGCCCATGGATTGACGATGTTGGATTTAACACATCTGTTTAACATAGGCTTCTAGATTTGCAAAAAAATGTTAATTGCCTTGACTTCCCCTACTCCCTGTTTTGATTATTTTGTGCATTATTAACTTACTACCACATAATTGTCCTTCATGAGAATGGTTGCATTATTATCTTACTAACACAACAACACAATATTGGCCATTTGGCCATGATTTTATTTATGTCTTGTACCTTACATCATTGAATGAATGCTCCTTACATCAATTTGTTGCTTTTAAATGATTTTTTGGACCACTTGTTTCAATACTGGAAGCATAAGCTATACAACTTCATTGTACCCCAAACATGAAACTTGTAATGAATTTGATTTGTTATATAAGATTCCATTAACTATAATTGATCTATAAAACAAAATGGCATTAGTAACAAAAAATCATTTAAAGGTTTCTTTAGTAATTATTCCTGCCACCATGGACATGCTTAGGAGATAATTTTGTGTGTATGAAGATATGTCATCATCCTAATCACACCCCATGTTGGTTAGACAATTTTCCAATTTATTTCCTTCCCTGTAGTAGTGATTAATTTCATAGCTTTGAAACAAATCCAATACTTTCCAGACCTGGTTTAGAACATAATGTAATTTCCAATTCAATGATCACCTAATCCTACATGCATTCATCACTATAAGAGAGTCACCTTCAATTTGGATGGTTCTAACACTTAGACTCCTAGCCAATTTTAAACCTTGGAGCAAGGCTTGCACTTCAACTATATTGTGTGTGCCTATTGGGAGTTTGATTCCCAAGGCTTTGATAATATTCCTTGAGTGATCTCTAATTACACAAGCACCTCCTGACTTCCCAGGGTTTCCCTAAAAGCCCCATCAAAGTTAAGTTCTAATGTTCCTAGTGGCAGAGGTTCCTATAAAATTTGCTTTATATTAACTCTTTTCTTACTCTATTGAAACAAACTACCTTGAAAAGGAAAAGCAATATGTTTTCATTCCTTTAATACAAAGGAATCCCAATTTGTGAATTTTGATCCCAACCACTTTGTTTTCAACACATGAGAATTTGTGGCCTCTGAAATTGACTTCTTAGTTTTACTTATTGTATGACTAACATATGAAAACTCCTTTCAAAAGATCCTTCTATTTCTCTCCCACCAAATGTTCCATATAATAATTGGAGGGGCAATCCTTTATATGTATGCAAAGAGTGATGATTTTTGAAGCACATGCCAACTTGAGAAAATATCCCAAAGGTTGTTTGGGAGAGGAGCATACTAGTTAAGCTTATTCATAATATGAAGCCAACAATTTTGGGAAAAATTACACTGAAGCAAAAGATGATCAACATCTTCTACAACTTTACCACAAATAACACATAAGAATGGCTCATAGATACCTAATCTTGAGAGCCTTGTGCTATTCAATATTTTATTTTTTAATGCCAATCATGTAAAGCACCTTGCCTTTGGTAGGATAATTTCATTCCAACAAAAAGAAAAGGCTCTATGACTTTTTTCTTGTTCCCACTGAGACATCAAAGACTTATAACCTTGTTTGTTTGAGTAACTACCTGTGTTTGATGTGGCCTAAATTAGTTTTTCATCTTCATGAGTGATGAAGATAGATCTTTGTTTCAAATGCTTTTGGAGTAGCAACCTTTGATCTAGTGAAAGTTCAATGTTGCTCAAGTCTTTCCAAACCTTGCCCTGACCCTCTACATCTTGAAAGTAGTCTTTAACTTTGATCTCCCAAGTAGATTTTAAATAATCTTTAACTGGATTAAGATCTTCAAAATTAGAAAGAGGAGGATAACCATTCCAAGAGTCCTCCCAGAATAATGCTTGTTCCCTGGTATGAATTTTCCAAGTTAGGTAAGGAACTATAACCTCTTTGTAAGAAATCATAAAGTTCCACATTGCTGATCTTGATGGTGGATTTGATATTGAGAAAAATCTCTCTAGTGCATTTGAGTCCAAATATTTGAATTGCATGATTTTTCACTCTTTAGACTAAGGCTTAGATTACATTTACCAAGCCAATTTTGCACCAAGAGTAAGGTTTCATGCTTCTAGATTGTGGATGCTAGCACGACCTTTCACTTTATTAGAACATAGGTTTTCCATTGAGATCAAAGATATCTATTTCTTCTAATCTAAATTTCCCTTCCAAAGGAACTTCCTAATACATTTTTCAATTATGTTAAAATTGTATTCAAAGCTTGGAGAATTGCCATGAAGTAATTGGGATTATAGATAGAATTGTTTTGACCATGAGAACTATGCCTACTATTGAAAGCCATCTACCCTTCTAGGTGGAGATTTTGTTTTGAATAGAAAGAATGATTTTGTTCCAATAAGTTGTTCTGTTAGTTCCCATAAAGAAATGAATGCCCAAATACTTTCATGGTAACTCAACATCTTGAAACCTAAGGGTATGAACTATTCTTCTCTTGATACAAATAGGTGTATTGAAGAAATAGATTTTGGATCTAGATTCATTAAATTTTTGACCTGAAGCAAGAGTATATTTTTCCAATGTATTTTTGACAAATTTGGCTTCCATAAGTGAAGATTTACCAAATAGGATTGTGTCATCAACAAATAAAGAATAAGTTGTTGAGATATTAGTACCTGAAGTTTGGATGACTTTCCATCTACCTTGTACATGTACATCTTTAATCGATCTACGGAGGGCCTCTGCTAGAATGATAAATAAAAAAGGAGATAGAGGATTTCCTTGTTTGATTCCTTAAGTTGACTTAAAAAAATCAACTGGGGTGCCATTTATAAGAACTGAAATTTTTTCTCTTGAGAGTCAAGAGTATATCCACTCACACAGCTTTGTTGCAAACCCAAATTTATTAAGAACTTGGATTAGGAAGTACCAATCCACCCTATCATAAGCCTTCGTCATGTCCAACTTAATAATGAATGCTGAAATCTTATTGCCAGCTTGAATGGAATGCAACATTTTATGAGCAACTAAAGCTCCTTCTATATTTTCTCTTCTTGGAAAAAAACCACCTTGTTCCTCTGAGATAATATTATTGATAAAGGGAAGTGATCTCAAATATATTGCTTTAGTAAAGATCTTATAAATTGTATTACAAAGAAATATTGGCCTGCAATCTAAAAAGGAACTTGGGCTCTTCATTTTGGGATTATAGCAATATGAGTTACTTTGAATTTTTTGAGAATGTTCCCTAATTTTCTCGACTCCTCTAATGCTTGCAACAAATCAATACATATGAATTCCCAACTTTTTTTGAAGTAAATTATTGTGAATCCATTGAGAACTAAAGCATTGTCTGAAGGCAAAGAGAATATTATTACATTTAGCTCTTCCATTGAGAATGGTTTAAGCAACTAAAAATTATCTACCAATTGTTCAAATTTATTCCTTGATGGGCTTGATTAATAGCTATTTTTCTCCTATTTAGTTTATATCTTTTAACATTTCAACCTACTTATTTCATGGACATTTATGAACTTATACACCTTTTTATATCTTTTATGCAACTTAAACTGAACTTTGATATGTGGAAATATGATTATGATATGATGATGTTTGCATGGATGAATGTGTATGAAATTCAATATGAATCTATCTTTAATTTATGGTTGTTAATGGTGTGTATAATTTGGATGAAACTAACTACTTATAGCTAGAAGAATTGCAACCTACAGTAGTTGGAAAGCTCAACCTGCAACCAAAGGATTCTAGGTAGATTGTAGGGAAGATTCCAGAATGTTGGAAACATGACAATTGCAGAAAATGATTAAAGCAATCATTAAGGAGGTTGACTATGAGTCATCAAATCATTCAATAAGATGACAAAAGGAAGAAGAAGTTTGTAGTGATTAGGAAGCCAACATGGTTGTTTTTATAGAGCGCGTCTTTGTCATATCGTTAGGGAAAAATTTCAATCCTATTTGTCTTCTTCTATCTTTTTTCAGTTATGATTTCAGTTGCAAATAATTTGTCTCTCTCTCTCTATTTTGAAGGGGAATAAACATCTGCATTTATTTTTTGCTTTTATTCCTTGTTTGAATAAACCTCCCCCAAAACTTATATAGTTGGATTGGTGGTTGAGGAGTAGATCTAGTTAGAAGATATGTTTTGATAGATATGGTTTTGTTTTTCATAGGCAATACTTTTGTTAATTTTTTGTTATGCACTCATGAATGAGAAATTTGTGAAGATTCTTGTTAGATATTAGAGTTCAATTATATGCAATAAAGATGATCCAGTTAATGTTATGATTAGTTGATTCAAGTATTGCATATTTTGTTTATCTTATGGGTTCAACAACTTGAGCAAGGGACACTCAAGGTATTGTTCACCCACCTTAATTTTTGTTGTTAAATTAGATGTTTACATTGTTGCATTCATTTCAAATAAAGTCTTCATATCATGCACATGAATGGTATCTTGTCTTATGATTTATGCTTTGTAATGTATCATTGAGTCATCCTTCAGAGTGAGTCAAGTAGTTAGAAGTAAGAATCGGTATTGCTAAGAATTGCAGAGTTCAAGTTTAATAGTTAATAGTTACAATGTTAAGTCGAAGGTACCCACAACATTAGTGGTAGATTAAGTTATTTCCCTTGTTTTGCAATTTATGCTTTATTTTCCTTTTTCCTGCCTTTACTATTTTCTTGCACATGTTTAAACCACCTATACTTGATGATATTATAGGTTGTGTAGAGTCTATGAATGCACACACAGTGCCATCATCATCAAAATCTTACGAAGCCCTAGTTGATAATTAAATGAAGGCGTTTAGTGGACTGTTCAACTAGAAACCTCTCCTCTGAATTGTGTGTCTAACACCAAGTTGATTGAGCATTAGTGAGGCCTTACATTTTTGGCACCGTTTCTGGGGATGGTGCTACATTCAGGATTTTCTTGTGTAATTTCAAGCTTTCATAGTTACACTTTTGCTTTCAACATTAGGGTAATTAGGTTTTAGTTATCCATACAAAAACACTTTACTAATAATGTGTAGGAGTCATTCATCCAAAGAATCACAACTATTATATGTGGAGGTAGTGAGACGCTCTAGGATGATTTCTCCTTTCAACACACGAAGCTTTAGAGGATACTGGTGATCATAGTAAACATAGCAAGGGTATTCCTAAAGAAGAATTGTCCCTAACATTAGTATTCACATTAGATACATAAGAGACTTTCCACAAACAAATCATCACCATGGGTGATGTTGCAATAGAAGACCCACCATAGCATGTAATCTTTGAGTTTCTCATTGCCAACTAGGAGAGAGCAACTATATTAAAGAACATACCTCCTTTAACATTACCTGTCTTTTACGAGTTGGTCACAAAGGATCGATATATGTTCCTATTTGAGTTTGATGTGTTGTGCAAAAGTTATGATTATACTACAGATGTACATAGGCTCAAACTGTTTCCAAAAACCCTGGAGGATGTTGCTTTGAGATGGTTCATGGGATTAGGAAGAGATGTTCCAAATTGGAATACCATGAAGACAAAGTTCCTGGAGAAGTACCTAGACTATTATAGAGGAATATAAAAAAAGAGAGATGACATCTTTAGGATGCCACAAAAGGAGGATGAGTCCTTGGAAGGCTACATGGAAAGGTTTTAGTTTTGCCTTAAGTAATCCCACCAAAATAGACTCTTTGATGAGTCTTTAACGCTGATATTCTTAAAAGGGATTAATGAGGATTGTATGGATGCACTTAACCTCATTGGGGTAGGATATATCTCTCAAGCACCATTTGAGGAGATTCATAAGGCATTCATGAACTATTCAAGGTCTTTCACAAAAATTGTTAGAGGAGATAGGACATCTTCCACCAACAAACCATCCAATAGAGTCTCTAGAGTTGAATTGAGTAACCTTCTGTCCAATATGAAGGAGGATATTATCAACCATTTGGCTACACTACTAGATATCCTCCATATCAAAAAGAATCAAGAAGAGGCAAAAGCAACTCTTGCAGAGTACTGCCCACATTGTAGACAAAGAAAGAGTAACTACAAATGCAAGAAGGTGACAAGTATATATGAAGATTGTAACATGACCATTGTTCTGCTCAAGAATTTTCTATTTTAACCTCAAGTGAATAAACTAAGATTTCAATCACATAGCGATAAATTATTTATTTTCAACATAAGGATAATATGCACATTAGATATAACAATGTTTCAACTTTCTCATTTCATTCCAAGAAATGTTATAATCTTTCCAAAGTAATGATTCCATAAACAAGATACAATTTACATTTTCTATCTTTCATAGAAATAGATACAAGATGTACATACATAGCTCATCGAGCTCCATTAGCACTAGAAATACAATGGTCCAAGAAATCCCCCATCAAATCTTGGCTCACCAACTAAAGAGGAGAAGCATCAGTCAAGCACTTTTTTGCCATCCACAGACTTACTGTGATCCCCCGCACATCTACCTCGTATGGTCAGGTGGCCCTACCCTTTGATGAAGAGCTTGGTTTGGAAACCTCAAAATACTAGCCAATCTTAAGCTTGGTATTGTGTCCTACATGACTAAAAATTTCCCATACAGTGGCTACAACTTACGTGTATGAAAATCTCAAACTAGCATGCTAAAAGGTAACACAATGAACTAATAGTGTAACTGATGGAAAATTACACCACTTTGGCCAAAGTATTCATCACCCATAATGTAGAGTGGATATCACATGCTCACCCACCATTCTAGCTTGATTTGTAATGACCATTGTATTCTATGCATAAGATATCCCCTTCATTGGGTTGTACTAGCCCCAGGAATAAGTTATTCTCTTATTTTTATGTACCCTAACATTTATACTAAGTAATTTCTATGCATAAGCTATCCTCTCCATTGGTTTATCTTAACCCCAGGAATAACCTAGGAACTCTTCATGGCTCTAACTTACAAATAAATTTGTACCGACAACATTATAAACCAAATTATATCTCAACAATAAAAGTCCTCTTCAAAGAGTGTATTCTCAACAATAATTGACTCCCATCAATAAATGACGTCTTCAAAAGTATGATCTTCAACAACCACAAGTACAATAATATTCAACAATAAATGATCTCATTCAAAGTATATCCTTCAAAATTTATGACTCCAATCAAAGATAAAATCAACAATCAAATTTACACCCAACCAAGTAGGTTAACCTCAACCTAGGGTTTCCATCAAAAGTAATGTAACGATTAAGTGATCACAAATAAATCATAAAAATTCTACATTTAACAAGACTAAAATATTTATATGCTTGCAGTGTTCACTATATTTGTATATTGATTGAAGGACAATATTAACTTGCAAGGGGTTGGTGCGTCTGCACCCATAGTCCTCTTCACAATATGGTTTTAGGTTATCAAAACGTGAGTGCTCTTTAGGATTAGACTCTTACTTAGAAAGAAGAAGACAACATAATTATAAAGTGCAATTTATCAACCCTATCATTGAATGATAATATAACCATCAAGTTATTCCCTAACCCTAGGGATAAGGATCTCTTCCTACTATCTAGGAGAAATAAGTAATCAATCAAATAAGGATTATCAGTCAAGGTTTTCATGACGTCGCAACCTAATAATGTTGACATTTCTACTTATGCAATTCAATGCATCTTAGGTATCTCTATCTCTTAGCTTTCTAAATTAAGCATCAACTATATAAGCTTTATAGTATTTAAATATTAATATGTACGCCTATTTCATACTATGGAATATGTAAATACAAACAATCAAGTAATAAAATTCTCTTCTAGATTCATCAAGAATCATTCCTATACAACCAAAGAAGACAATACCTATTTCATGATAAACAACTTAAAACATTTTCCAAACAAGGCATTCATGTTACACAATCTTTTCAAAAACATTAAAAACATAATAGGATAGAAATCGACATGCCTCGTATGCATAAGCCAGGTCGACATGTTTCTGCACATTATAATCTGTATTGCTTTTGGTTTGACCAAGTCTTAATAACTAAAGACTCCTTTTATTATGGGCACAAACCATACTTGTTATGCTGAAGGTGTGTCCTATATGATCTTTTGAAGCTCATTTTTCCCATCAACGGTTGAGAAGCCCTAAGAGGCCCTGCAAGGAGCTTAAACCAATCTCAGTTGTGCATCATTTTTCACCATTTTGTTGGCCATCGACATCTCGTACAATGAAGATCAAACATCTCGTACAGTGATGATCTAGGGTGTAAATTGTATTTGAGGCATATGATGAGCATTGCAATGATCGGAGCTGCCGAAGGAAACTTGTTACACAAGACTGTAGAATTTCTCCTTTTCACCTACTTGAATTAATCGTAGAAGTAATTGATTTTTTTTGTTTCACTCGCACATTTTGCAGCATGCCTTTTTCAACACTCATTTTTAAATTCATTTTTCCTACCAACTAGTTACAATTTGTGACATGCCTGATAGAAGATGATGTGCAAATATCTCAAATGGCCTTCAAAACAAGATCAAGAGCATTTACTTCTACACTGGCATATAGCGACCACAATTTGTGAGATCCAGTACCATGGTAGAGAGAAAGGTGCAGAGCCCAGTCCAAGTGTGTAGTGCAAAGAAATACTGAAGGGGAATGTTGGTATATGTAGGACTTTGTCGAGGTACTCTGGGCTTACTGGTTTCGACAGCCAAGCTTCTTCCCGTCCATCCTCACATTGCAAATGGCCTGCACATAGATGTTCACAGTGAGATCGTTCGTCTTCCTGACCTTGGCTACAACATAATGAAGATGAAAATTATACTCCAACTACATGGAAATGACAGGTGTAAAGCCAAAGTAAACAACCTTTGCCAAAATCCTCTTAGCCTATGCCAAAAATGGGATAGGCATGTGAAGAGTTTGACATAATGCCTCAAAGAGATGTCAACTCATGCAAAGCAATGATTGCAAGATATATTAAAAATGGGTTTGTTGAAAAGGCTTTAGAAAAATTTAAGCAAATGCGACTGGCAGGTGTTACTCCCAGCTTCCCAACCTTGCTAGCATCCTTCCTGCGTAGCCCCAAATGGGAGCTTTGGAACAACCTTGCCAACGTCTTCCCTCTGTGTGCGAAAATGGGAATCTTTGAACAAGGTATGAACACCCATCAAGTGAAACGACAGGGGATTTTTGTTGGATATTATGGTTTGATATGCTTTGATAGACATGTGAATTGTTTGACAAAATTCCTCAAAGAAATGAGGTCTCATGGACTGCAACGATTTTAAGATATGCACAAAATGGATTAAAAACTTTCAAGCAATTGCAATTGTCAACTGTAAATCCAAATTCCACAACCTCTGCTAGCGTTCTCCCTTCCTATGCCAAAATGGGGCTTTCAAACAGGGCGTGGACATACACCAAAGCATAAAAGTAAAGGGGAGATTTGGTAGCATCATCCCAAACTTCATATTCACAATTTACCCACAAAGAAAAAGCCACACAAAGCCATTTAGTAGTTGAACTTGATCCTATAAAAATTTGATGGATCCCATGGCTTCAAGAAGAACAAAGGCAGTATCGGTCTTTCTGATGGGAGAGAAAAGTTGTTGCAGAGCAGTTATGCATTCCCCTAGCTTCTCTTTCCTTCACTGAAACCCGTATAATGGCACAAAATTGTGAAGCCATCCTTACTTAAATAATGCATAGGTTTTTTTTCAAACTTTCCAGCAAACGACAGCGACGGGTGTCAAAACCAAATTCCTCAACCTCTTCCAACTATTGCAATTACCACTACCCTTGCAGGTGTGGATGCATAGACTAGACACGTGAGCGCTTGACATACTGCTTCATATATTGTTTGCTTGCCAAGTGCTACCCTTAAATCTGAGGCATCTCGAATCATAGTGTATTTTAGATCATTTTTATTAAGTAAATAATGTACATAGTTTTCTTTGAGATGTAGCCAAGCTAGATATCTCTATGAATTGACTAAATTTTATTCATAATAATCAAGCCATTTATATATGATATGATTGTAAAGTTTGAGCATAAAATTGAACCAATACACAATATGCCCATCTTCCTTTTTGCAAGACTATTAAGGTATGATATTGTCACAACCACAAATAGATATGTATGGATTTCTATGTTTAAAAAATATATAAAATTATTAATAATATTAAATTCATTTTCTAAATGATCAATCAATTGATCTTATTTACTACATAAATGTGTGAAAAAAAAACCAATTTTTTCCTAATTAACCTTTCACACCTCTTCGGCGTACCCATTGCACAAGGTGCCATAGCTAGTTATAGCACTATGAATTATAATGCCAAATCTCTTTTCTCTTATTCGTTGCCCATGATGTATGTTATTCATCATTCAAATGTTTCAAACAATGGTAATAACTTATGCACTATCCTTTAATCATGCACTTATTCTTTTATTTTTGTGCTTTGCCAATTACAAACAACACTTTATGCAATGTCAAATATCCTCTATATGTTGTGTTTTGCATTTAGTTGCTTCATACAAGCACTTAGTATTAACTATCATTCATGTGGTTTTTAAAAAAATCAAATGATGTGTGAGAAATGGCTTTAGTAGCCCGCGCTATATATGCACATATATATGCTTTTTCATATATCAAAATCCTTTTAAATATAAACATTATTCATATATATATATACTCTTTTAAATATATATATCATTTAACACTTGCATCTATCGTCATAATATAATACTTGTTTATCTAGTCATCATTTACCAATTTAAATATATATTTAAGTAATTATATATATGTATATACACACATATGTATTCTAATATATAAGTATATTTGTTTACATGAACGTAGTAATATACTTATACATCAATATACGTATATTTTAATATGCCTATATTATCACTTTAACATCCAACTCAAACACATATAATCACATTCTTACTAATCAATATATATATGCACACGCACGCGCACATATATATATTGAATATATACATACATATGTGTGTGGTATATGTCCATTCGATTTTACTATGCATACGACGTACTCATGCATGGGTTATTATTTTTACACATGCACACATATATGCATATTTATTATATATATACTCATCGATTAGTAAATACACAAAGAAGAACTCACACATATTAAAGAGACTCAACCCTATAACCCAAATTAAGAACAATCAAACAACTAGAGAATAAAACCAAAGTCATAAGTAGCAAGTCATTTCCACAGCGTGTCAAATTGTGATATCATGATTGAATTCTGATAGCAATATCACAAAACCAAAGTCATTCAATTTATCCACAAACTATGACCAATGACTACTTACCTGATTCCCCATCTAATTTGACTCAACTTGACCAAACTAGGAGTGAGTGTGTGAAAGCTCAATATAGATTTATTAAGGGTTACCAAACCAAATACTTCTCCCGAGTGATACTTCCCCTCCCTTCTGGAGGCATGAACTCATACCTGCATTCAACTTAGCACATAGTAACACTAGTCAGGCATTCACATGAAATCTAAAACTTTTGTATCAACATAGCATTAGAATATTCACATTGCAATGCATATTATTTCATCACATTTCATCAATATATACATAATATCTCCTTTAAAAGCAATAACATCTTAATGCATATTTTAGTATTACATTCTCCTACTAAACATATTAAAGTCACAATTTGCACTTATCAACACTTTCACTCATGAAGGTAAAACTAACTTAGTAACTATGAAATGGGGTGTAACAAAGATAAGTAAGGAATATCAGACTTTCATGCATTCGAAAGAGAATATGAAAAAGTATTCTATATAGCTCAAAGGAAACCATGACAACCAAGACAAGGTATGCCCCGAGATACTTTGAATTACAACATGTCATTTCTTGGTAACAATTCAAATCTTCCTAATTGGAATACTCAATCTTGGGCCAATATGCAAAACCAACAATGGAAAATTCCTCAAACCAATAGGAACCAACAACATCAAAACATGTGGCCATCACAAAATTACTAAAGATATAATTCTCAATTGCCACCACTACAAAACCAATGGCAATCTCAGTGGCAAAGAGGCCGACAATGGAAAAACCAAAACATGAATTATTAGCAGCCCCTGAATCCACAACAACAAGCCATTATGCTAAATCCAACAAATCTAGCACCTCAACTGTGAGCCCAACTTGCACCTAACCCCAACAATAAGCCTGTTCAATAGGCTTTGTAGTAACAGAAAAAGTATCCTTTTCCTTACTTGATTTGGGAATAATTGTCATTGATTTAACCTAATTTTTCCTAAGTTTAATGTTGTAATGTGTTGTAACACATTCACATTGATCTCAATCCCTCTTTTAATAAAATAAACTTAATGTGTACCTTATTTAAGTGTTGTAACACACTTTAACATTTATCTAGGGTCCTTGATCTAATTAACAAATCTAAGACGTTTGCTTCAAGAATGCATTACAATTACAGTTTCAATTCCAACTTACAAAAATGAAATTAATACACAACATAATTGAATTAATGAAATAACGAAAAGATGAAATTTAGAATCAAAGACAAGAAAGAGAAAATGCAAACAGCCTGATAACGAAGTTCGTCGTAAGAACAACTATGTCTCTGGGCCCCTCTCCAAAGAGTAGATCAATCCAATTAAAATCTTTAGAAATTCGGCATTACATTTTTTTACAAGCTTTTCCCTTCAAGCACAACGAAATTCCAACATTCTCCCGACGTACAGGATCAACAATTCGTCTCTCCAAAATTCTCTTAAGTCTTCAACACCTGAATGAATGACCTTAAGTCTCTAAACTCCCCCATTTTATACAAAAAAATTACTCAATTGGGTTAATAACCAATTGATTTACAAATATTCCCAATATCCCCTATTTTGACATAAAATCTTCTATAATCCCCCTTAATCTTTAAAAAATATTATTCTAGCCCTTTCCATCCCTAATTCGAGCTTTTATTGTTTAGGAGGTTTTTCTTTTGAATCCTCAAAAGGAGTTAGGGAGTTTGTTTGTTTTTTTTTTGGAGGGAATTATTTAAAATTAAGGCATTCGGTTTTGAAATATCCAACAAAACTGACTGAGCTCCTATAATATTTAGAAGTTTTTGAATGGTGTAACGACTGCTACTATTTTTGGCACCCGACTAGTGTGGGGTTCGAAACCTGCCGACCAAATTTTCCCTTAAGAAAACCAATGTGCCACCATACATAGATAAACACTAGAGGTTTGGTGTAACGACTGACGGTCGATATGGTAGCAATGAGCTAGGGGGATCGAATCCCCCCAACAACTTTTAACAAACAAACCAGTTGTGCCCGCTAGAGGAGAAACGAGACGACCATGTGGCATGTCGAGGAAGTGCCATGTGGTGAAGCTTGGTTCGCCACTGAAGCCGATGTGTCCGTTGATGATGCTGTTGACTTGGTGATGACATGTATGTTGATTGAGCCGATGACGAGGCTAATGATGTGTCATACAGACACCACGTGTCCTCTAATGATTGGTCCATACAAGTTAATGCAGATGCCACGTGTCTGATTCTGAGCAATTTGTGTCACTATTCATACCATATAGACTAAAAAGTCAACATGTTGATGTCAGCATCTGTACGGTCAAATGTCAACCTTATATGCAAACTTTGACTGGTTGTAGCTGGTGCAAAAGGACTCCGACTCGCGCAAAATGAATGTCATTGGAAAGATCTTGACGAGCTCTTCGTGATGATGCCAACTTTGAATAGTTTTGATGACATAAATTTTTGACCCTTTTTTTCCTTTGACCAAGTCTTGGGTTGACCAAGGTTTGACTGAGTATATCTTGAGCTCCGCAACTCCATTTGACTCCATTTGAGTTGCATTGGAGTCAGAATTTTGGCCTCTTTCTAATGATACCATTTCTAGAGAAAAATGAGAAACTTCAATTATTGGTGAAGATCCTTTGGATTAGTCCTCCCCACTGGAGAGATTTTGGACCTCTGAAAGCTGGTTACTCAGAAAGTAAGTGAGGGTAATGTTCCCTCACTTTACCAATCTCCATCCACTTTTCCTTGCTTGGATGCATCCCCTTCAATCCCACTCTAAGGTATTCAATTGCTCCTCTTTGTGAAGTCCTAACGTTCATGTCAAGGATGATATCTTCAAGCAACTCTGACATGTACTCTAGTGAAAGACCATCAATTGATGGAGCTTGAATGGCTGTGTCTTCATCCTATATCGTCGGAGGCTCGTACAACTTCAGATTCTCAACATTGACAACTAAATAGATGTGCATGTAAAGAGGAAGATTGAGGCGGAAGGCATTGGTTCCAATATTTTCCAAGATCTCAAAGGGACCATACCGAATTGGCTTGAGCTTCCTTCCTTCGCCCTACATTCTTTCCTTGATGATATGTAACCAAATGTGGTCACCAACTTGAAAATGATGATTGGTGCAATGTTTATCATGCTGGGCCTTGTATTTGGCTTGGTTCTTTTCCAACTGTACTTCTACTGCCTAATGGATGAACTTTAAAGCCCTTTCTGCATTGCAGCGTTCATCTTCAACATCATCTTTTCCAAAGGAAAAATCCAATGAAGTCTTAGGCACCTAACTGAAACAAGTCTCAAAAGGAGACTTCTTTGTAGAAGAGTGTGCCGCATGGTTGTAAGCATGTTGCACATACTGAAGACTCTCATCCCACAACTTGAGATGTTTGCTGCAGTAACCTCTGAGTAGATGCACAACTATCCTATTCACTACCTTTGTTTGTCTGTCGGTCTGTGGATGGAAGGCTGTACTTTTCTTTAGTTTGGTATCCATAAGTCCCCACAAAGCTGACTAAAATTCCCCTATGAATCGAGAATCTTGATCCAATACAATAGAAGTAGGTAACCCTAAATGAACCCATACAAATTGGAAGTACATTTGTGCTGTCAGTTCAATAATGACTTGCCTTCTACATGGCATTAAGATACACATCTTGTTGAACCGATCAACTACTACATAAAGATAGTCATGACCCTTCCTAGACATAGGTAAATCCCCAACAAAATCCATAGACACACTTTCCCATGGACGAGATGGAACATGTAATGGTGTGTACAACCCCAGTTTTCTATTACTAGGTTTACTAGTTGCACACATGATACAACCCTTAATATATTTGGTGACAGTTTCCTATATTTTAGGCCAATAACAATATTTCTGCAACTGAGTAATTGTTTTACTTACCCCAAAATGTCCTACAATCAAAGAGGTGTGAGCTTCATGGATTACATGTGCTTGTTAATCTTTCAGAACACACAGCTTGCCCAAATGAAACAAAAGTTTATCTCGCACATAATAATCTTTCTCTTCTATCTATTTGCCTGTAATTAAAGTTGAATGAATATCCTTAAAGTTTTCATTGTTAACATACTGTTCCTAAAATCTTTCATGCATCATGGAACTACCTTTAAGGATAATCAATGAGTCCTTAATAGGTGGCCTAGAAAGCATATCTACTACTTTGTTATGGGTACATTTCTTATACTTAATTACCAAGTGAAACTGTTGTAAAAATCCCATCCATCTAAAATGCCTACTTTGCTGTAGTTTAGACTGTGAATGCAAGTATTGTAGTGGCTGGTGATAAGCGTGGATTACAGTTTCTTTCCCCATTATGTAATGTTTCCATTTTTTAACACTTTGAACTAAAGCATAAAGTTCCTTATCATAAGTTGTTTGTTACAGTACCTGGCTTAGGCCAGTTTACAATAGCTTCGACCTTCGCAGGGTCTACTTTCAATTGACCATTCCCTACAGCATAGCCTAAGTACACTAGAGATGTCTTTGCAAATTCACACTTAGACATCTTTACATAGAGTTTTTCTTTTCTCAAAACATCATAAATTTTCTTAACATGACTTACATGATCATCCCAAGATTTACTAAATACAAGAATATCATCTAGATAGACAATGAAAAAATCATCAATGAAAGGATGAAAGACATTGTTCATGACTCTCATGAATGTGGCAGGTGCATTACAAAGCCCGAAGGGCATAACCAACCATTCATAAAGTCCCTGTTTTTTCTTGAAAGCAGTTTTCCAAATGTCATCTTCTGCAATTCTCATATGATGATAACCACTTCACAAATCTAATTTAGTGAAGTAAACCGCATGTTTTAATTGATCAAGTAAATCATCAATTCTTGGAAGAGGATACCTGTTTTTAACCATTATTTTATTCAGGGCATGGTAGTTGATGCACATTCTCCAAGATCCATCTTTATTTGGAACCAACACAATTAGAGAACCACAAGGAGATGTACTAGGACAAACGACTCCTTTTTCCACCAACTCCTGAACTTGCTTTTTGATTTCCTCATTTTGCATAATGAAAAAATGGTACAAGCCGATGTTAAGCAATGGCACATCCTACTGCAACTGGGTTTCATGTTGTATTTCCCTCTTGGGTGGCAACCCATTTGGTTCCTGAAATAAGTCATCGTAAGCAGAAACAATTTTGACCATTTCAATCTTATGTTTTTGGTCACACCCCTTAAATTTCTTAGAGTTATCTTCTTCTTTGTCCTTTACAAGCATTAACACAAAGTTCTTACTGGAGTTGACTAATCTTTTCATTTGACCAACATTAACTAGTGTGAGATTAGTCTTGACTTTGTGCGCACGTACAATATATTCTACCCCATCTTTAAAAAGATGATACTTTTTCTCCCCCCTGTAAAATATTGCCTTTCTATCATACAGATAAGGACTCCCTAACACAAGCCCGCAAATATCCAGAGGTACAACATCTACTTCTAGTTCATCAATGAAATTAGCAGTGATGGCAAGACACAATTTGCACTGTTTTGTCACCTGCAACTGTGCATCATTACATACCCATCCAAGTGGATAGGGCTTAGGGTGAGGAGTAGTAGTTATATTCAATTTCTTAACAACCTCTTTATAAATCAAGTTGATTTGAGAGCCTGAATCAAATAGTGTATCAATCTTTGTGTGTTTAGTTACCACACGAATCTGAAA
This sequence comes from Sequoia sempervirens, assembly GCA_007258455.2. Taxonomy (NCBI): domain Eukaryota; kingdom Viridiplantae; phylum Streptophyta; class Pinopsida; order Cupressales; family Cupressaceae; genus Sequoia; species Sequoia sempervirens. The sequence goes on along the minus strand of VDFB02218320.1, from coordinate 264,332 downwards.
CAATTCATTCTATTGTTTATCAACTTTAGGGGTGGATGCTTTACTTGCATTACTTGTAATTTCATTAGAAATACTTACATTAGAAGAAATAATTATACCTTTCCCTTTACCTTGGGTCCCGACAACATCAATCTTTGATTCATCTTTGGAATTAGATCCAAGGTGAGCATGTGGGTTTTTCACCCTCTTTCTTCACCATAGATGTCTTGTTTCCTTTACCTTTACCTTGATCTTTACCCTTAGGTTTCCCCTCTATCTTAGATGGTTTTTATCAAATTTATCAATGAATGATCCCTTACCTCTATACTCTAAGTGGGTAGCTTGGACACAAACTTTGTCTAGGTTATTGGGATTCAAAACCAAAATTGAATGTCTAAGGTAGGAATGAAGACCTCCTATGTAATTCAACAAAGTATCCTGGGTGTACAAAGGAACATCTAATGCAATAGCCCTTTTATGAAATTCATGAGTGTACTCCTGAACGGACTGACCTTTCTGTTGCTTAAACATCTGCCAGTTCATCATTAACTGTTGCATGTAGCCTAAGGGATAGAATTTCTTTTTAAGAGCACTCACAAATTATGTCTAAGACAAGTTGACTTTACCATGTTGGGAAACTTCTGCCCTAGTCCTACTCTCCCACCAAGTTAGAGCTGCACCCCCTAACCGAAGAGTAGCAAGTTGGATCCTATCAGCATCATCTAAGAGGTTTTGGACTCTACAATAGACTTCAACCTGTTGAATCCAATCATCTAGTTTTTCAACATTTAATTCACTATAATACTTTGGTAAGTAAAATTTTACATCTAATTTAATTCGGGGCTTATGCGCACCCTTAAAAGGATTAAAAGGCATAGAATGAATAGAAAAGGAGAAGACAAAGAAGAGGGAGGAGAAGGAGAAGAGGGAGGTGTCTTCGGAGGCTCAGGATCATTTCCTGATTTCTTTCCTTTGCCTATATGAGCTTCATGTCTTTGCATCCTTTCTTGCCTCTCCTGGAATAAGACTTCGACCATGGCCTTCATGTTGAGAAAAGCCTTCTGAATATCCTTCTCATCAAGCTCTAAACTTTGTCCATAGTTTGGATCTGCCATCTGTGTTCGTGGATGAGCTATTTGTCTTCCAATCTCAGGATTATATTCTTCAAGTTTTCCTTTTCCTTGTTGAAGCTTCAAGCGTGTAAGCATTCGATTATGAAATACTAGTCAAAACACAACTCTGATAGCAATTTGAGCTGATTAACGGATCTGAGACGTTTGCTTCAAGAATCCATTACAATTACGGTTTCAATTCCAACTTACAAAAATGAAATTAATACACAACATAATTGAATTAATGAAATAACGAAAAGATGAAATTTAGAATGAGAGATAAGAAAGAGAAAATGCAAACAGCCTGATAACGAAGTTCGTCGTAAGAACAACTACGTCTCTGGGCCCCTCTCCAAAGAGTAGATCGATCCAATTAAAATCTTTAGAAATTCAGCATTACATTTTTTTACAAGCTTTTCCCTTCAAGCATGACGAAATTCCAACATTCTCCTGACATACAGGATCAACAATTTGTCTCTCCAAAATTCTCTTAAGTCTTCAACACCTGAATGAATGACCTTGAGTCTCTAAACTCCCCCATTTTATACAAAAAAATTACTCAATTGGGTTAATAACCAATTGATTTACAAATATTCCCAATATCCCCTATTTTGACATAAAATCTTCTATAATCCCCCTTAATCTTTAAAAAATATTATTCTAGCCCTTTCCATCCCTAATTCGAGCTTTTATTGTTTAGGAGGTTTTTCTTTTGAATCCTCAAAAGGAGTTAGGGAGTTTGTTTGTTTTGTTTTTGGAGGGAATTATTTAAAATTAAGGCATTCAATTTTGAATTATCCAACAAAACTGACTGAGCTCCTATAATATTTAGAAGTTGTTGAATGGCATAATGACTGCTACTATTTTTGGCACCCGACTGATGCAGGGTTCAAAACCCGCCGGCCAAATTTTCCCAATGGATAGAGACTTTTCCCTTAACAAAACCAATGTGCCACCATACATAGATAAATGCCAGAGGTTTGGCATAACGACCGATGGTTGGTATGGTAGTAGTGAGCTGGGGGGATCAAATACCCCCAACAACTTTTAACAAACAAACCAACTGTGTCTGCCGGAGGAGAAACAAGATAGCCACATGGCATGTCAAGGAGATGCCACGTGGTGAAGCCTGATTCATTGCTAAAGCTAATGTGTGCACTGACAATGTTGTCGATGTGGTGATGACGTGTATGTTGATTGGGCTAATGGCGTGTTGTACAAATGCCACATGTGCTCTGATGATTGGTCTGTACAAGCTGATGGAGATGCCACGTGTCTGATTTTGAGTGGTCCGTGTCACTTTCTATATTGTACGAATTGACAAGTCAGCATGCTGACATTAGCGACCATACGGTCAAAGGTCAACCTTATCTGTGAACTTTGACTAGCTATAATCGGCGCAAATGGACTCCGATTCACATGAAATGAACATTGTCAAAAAGCTCTTGACGAGCTCTTTGCAATGATGCCAACTTTGACCAATTTTGATGTCAATTTTTGACCCTTTTTTCTCTAACGAGGTCCTAGGTTGACCAAGGTTTGACCAAGCATATCTTGGGCTCCGTATGCCACGACCCCTATTTCTATCGTTCGTATTTTTTATAATGTTAAATTAAATTAATTGATGATGAAATAAAAGTACAAAGAAATAAAAAGAATTCATTATAATTTAAGATTTTATCTTTCAAATAAATGATAATGCGATGTAATTTAAAATAATCATTTTATAATTGTAATTAAAAGTTACCTCTTTGTTAACTATTTTGAATAAATATTTAAATCATAAATAAAAAACATTATGGTATTTACTCAAAATAGATATTCAATTATTTATTTATTTATTTAATTTTTTCAATTAAAATGGTATAATATTAATAACCAAGGTTAAGCACTTTGTTTGCAATTAAAAATAAGATTTCTTTATTTACCAAGAATATATATATATATATATATATATATATTTTAAAAAGGGGTAAAAACTTTATTGAAAATCAAAGCAAAGCATTACATAACAGCAAAGGGCCAAAGCCCCAGGAACCAACATAAACCACAAGAAAGCCAGGAACAAAATCACTCTTCCCCAATAACACTCCCATCCTCTGCAAGAATCCTCTCCAAATCCTGACATAACCCACGAGAAATCTGCTCCCACCCATCAATCTTCCCACCATCTATATTCTTCGATGCCCATTTGGCTAGACAATCAGCTGCCCTATTCCATTCCCTTGGAATATGGACATAAGATACCGACTCCATCAAAGAGCTAACCTGCAATATCTGCTACACCAACATAGCCAACTGCCAGCTAACATCAGAAATCTTCTTTCCATGAAGTAAATTGACCAAGACATGAGAATCTGACTCACAAATAACCTTACGCCACCCTAAAGCATATGCCTATTTCAAGGCATAGAGAATAGACAAGCCTTCCATCCTATTGACAATCCGTATCCCTTCATTAGCAGAAAAAATAAAAACCACTGATCCAGAAGAATCCCTACCAACCCCGCCAATCCTAGCAGGTCCAGGATTTCCCCTAGATGAGCCATTCGTATTAATTTGCAAAAAGCCAGTAGGAGGGGGCAACCAACTCCCCATCCTTTGAACTTTTTGCTTCACACGCCTACCTCTCCTGATGCAAGCAGAAGCTGAAGATAGCCCTTGAATACCCAGCCGATCAACCATCTCAGCATCTCCTTTCTCTAACAGCAACATAATATCACCTTTAGCTTCAACTGTCTCCTAGATCATTTCCACAATTCTAAACCAAACTTGTTGAATCCCCAAATTTTCACCTCGAAAGATTCTCCAATTCCTTTCCAACCAAACTTGCCAAAGTAGAAAGATGGGACCAACATACCAAACATCCTGCAAGAAAGAGGTCGAGGAGGGGGGCCTCCCCAGACTAATCCAAAACTCAACCAAGGAGGAGGCATGAATGCAAGGGCTTTTCCAAACACCCCACTCGAAATGAAAAAGCTGTAAGGTGAAGGAACAATGAAAGAACAAGTGAGGAGAGTCCTCCTCCCCACACCCGCAGAGAACACACCTAGATGGGCTTGAAAAACCTCTCTTTCGGATATTATCCCAAGTCAAACACCTATTCCAAGCCAAAGTCCAAATAAAGCAATTACACTTTGGCCAAGAAAACTTATTCCAAAATTTCTTCCACCAATGAACCTCCACCCCCTCAATCTGCTGGGAAAGCAACTCCTGATACCTAGAAGAAACAGTGTAAGCACCCTTGGGGTTAGGAGACCAAGCCAACACATCCTGATCCATGAGGGAGCTACAACTTCGACAAGAAAGAATGTGATGAAGCTCAGCGCACTCCTCCTCCATACCAACAATAGGCCATTCCTCTGGATTCTTCCATCTTGCCTCTACCAACTGCCCCTGAAAGGAAAGAGACTTATAGTCGCACACCCTCGACCATCCTGCTTCATAGAACCTCTGGCACAATGTAAGCAAATGAGGATACTGAGAAAAAATGGGAGGGTGACCATCCCAAGCATCATGCCAAAAATGTGCCTCTGATCCGCTCTTGCAAATCCAGAATAAGCCACCCTTAACGAGTGCAACCCCTTTCTTGAGAGTATTTCGAATCACAGATCCCTTCCCTGTCAAGCTATAACGAGGGATATCACTTTGAGGAATCCTTGGAAAGTACTTTTGAGTCAAAATTCAGGCCCACACCCGGTCCTGTTCCACACACCAACGCCAATACAATTTAGCAGCCAGAGTTGTACCAGACAACAATGACTGCCTTAACCCAAGACCACCAAACTGTTTAGGGTTACAAACAACATCCCATCTAACAAGGCTCCACTTGGAAGATAATAAACTACTAGCCCATAAAAATTGTCTTGCTAAGGAATCCAGATCCCTAACAAAGCCCATTGGCGCCACCTGAATCATACACCTATAAAGAGGGAGAGCTTGAACCACAGATTTGAGTAACTGAACTTGACCCGCAAAAGACAGCCAGTGAAGGGTCCAATGAGTGACTTTGACACGAAATTTTTCCAGAATAGCCTGCCAAGAATCCCTAGACTGCCTACCAATAGAAATAGGAATCCCAAGGTAGGTCAGCGGGAGATCCCTAATCTGAAATCTGAGAATATGAGCAATTCTCCTCAGAATGGAGTTGGGAGTATTGAAGAAAAAAATGGAAGACTTTCCCTCATTAATTGACTGGCCCGATGTAGCAAGATAAACATCCAACATGTTGCACATGTTTGAAGCCTCCCTAATAGTAGCCATGCCCATCAAAGCAGTGTCATCCACAAATTGTAAGTGATATTGCACTGGTAAGCCACCTCCCCATTGCCATCCTTGAATGAAACCCCCTCCACATTCCTTTTTATCAACCGTCCCAAACCTTCCACCAAAAGAAGAAACAAGTAAGGAGAGAGGGGGTCGCCTTGTCGTAAACCCCGAGAAGCACCAAAGAGTTCAGAGTGCTCCCCATTAATCAAAACAAAGAAAGAAACTGAATTCACACAACTCATAACCCAGCGAATCCACTCCTCCTCAAAACCAAAGGCCCCCAAAACTTTTTGGAGGAAGGACCATCGAACTCTGTCATAAGCCTTGGCCATGTCAAGCTTGATGAACATAGCCTTATCTTTGGAGTTGGCCATAGAATGAATAGTCTCTGTAGCAATAACCACCCCATCCAAAATCTGGCGGCCCACCACAAAACCACTCTGTTCCTCAGAAATCAGTAGCGAAAGCCACTTTTTTAACCTATCAACAATCAACTTAGAGATAATTTTATAAATAACATTGCAAAGAGAAATGGGGCGAAATTGACTTAACCGATCAGCCCCATCACCCTTGGGGATTAGAGCAAGGAAGGTAGAATTTAGGGCCCGAAGCATTTGCTTATTCTTTTGAGACTCTTGAACAACTGCCAATAAATCCAGCTTGATAATCTCCCAAAATTCCTGGAAGAACTCAATCGGGAAGCCATTCGGACTAGGAGCTTTACCCTTCTTCATCTGGAAAATAGTTTTCTCCAACTCCTCCAGCGGAATATCACTCATAAGATGCTCCTTCATCTCCCAAGAGACCAAAGAAGGAATACAAGAGAGGACCTGAGCCTCTTCAACTGAGTCCCCTTGCGAGTCCTCCCTGAATAAAGAAGCAAAATACTGCACAACTTCATTTGAGATATCTTGAGTAGAAGAAAGAACCTCTCCCCTGTCGGTCACCAAAGTCGAGATAGAATTACCATGATGTCTGGCCTTCACCGAATTGAAGAAGAAGGCAGTATTCTTGTCTCCCTCCTGTAGTCACTCAATTCGAGCTTTTTGTTTCCAATAGATTTCCTCCCTTAGCTCCCACTCCTTTAGAGCTTTCAATACCCTAGCCTCGTCCTGCAACAAATCCTCAGACACCCCATCCTCCCTAATCAACCTAGTAATACCATTCAGCTCAGCTTGTGTAGCAAGCTTCGCATGGTAAATGTTTCCAAAGCAATGTCGGTTCCATCATTTAAGCTGATACTTAACATATTGAAGGAGCTTAGCAAAATTATACATTGCAGTACCATAAGCAGGTCTACCATACCTCCACCATTTAGCAACACATCCATAAAGGTTAGGGTCTCGCAGCCACATTAGCTGGAATTTGAAGGTTGGCGTTCGAGGCATCCGAGCAGAAGAGATAACTAGCTTTATAGGTCAGTGATATGAACCTCTCCAGTCTAATATCTCAGAACTAGAAGACCATATTCCCCCAACCCAAAAGCAGGAGACCATGAAACGATCTAGTCGTTCAACAATGCAACTATCTCCAACCCTTCTGTTGTTCCAAGTAAATTGACCATTGCTAGGTTTGATATCAACAAGATTGAGAGCAGATATATTGTCCTGAAACAACAATGCAGAGTGCTCTAGTCTTGCAATACCACCCCGTTTCTCAGCTAATTCAGTAATAGCATTAAAGTCCCCTGCAATGATCCAAGGATGATAGGGAAATAGGCTACAAACAAAATGAATATGTGTCCATAAAAGAAGTTTACCCTGGAACTCAACAGGTGCATAAACATTGGAGAAAAGAAAAAACTCTCCCGACTCAGGACACGAGGCAACCATGGATAAAGAGGACTTGAAGGATAACCACCACAAAGGTTGAATCTTTCGAGGGTTCCAAAAACAAGCCACACCCCCTGAGAATCCCTGAGCCCCAATACATTGCCATTGACCATTCTTCCACAACTTAGGCACTAAACCCATCATGCACTCAAGAGATAACTTGGTCTCCTGAAGAAAAACAACATCAGGAGAATGACTTCTTACCAACTCACGAACAACTTTTTGTCTAGGGCCATTGTTCAAGCCCCTTGATCATTTCAAAGGAGTTGAAAAATGAGAATCTAGGGTCTTAAACAGACCTTGACTCCACCAAAGTCTCCCCCATCATCTTAATCTTTTCCAAATCTTTCTTCTTGCCAAGCTTAACACTTTTTTCTGACCCCCCTTCTTGCCATCCTTTTGCAAAATGCCCAGCTGAGAAGGCTTGCTACTCTTAGCCACATCTGATCCAACATTCTGTGCAGGAAAAGATGTGCTTCCATCCCCCTGCCCCAACTCAACATTTGGACCCGACATCACCTGAGCCCCAACTTGCACATCAGTGACCATAGGTATGGCAGACTCCTCCTGTGGAGCAGGAGGAGTAATGGAAGTGTGATCCTCTAGGCCAGAACCAACCACACCCGGATCCACACCTATTAACCCTGGATTAACTTCTTGTTGACCCAAATCATCCAGGACCTCAAACCTGTTAAAAGTATCCTCCTCTTGTCTCTCCATCAAAGTCCTCTTTTTTCCTCTATTTCAGTTACGAGCCTTAACATGAACACAACCCTCAGCATCTGCACCCTCAACAAAAATAGGATTCTTCCCCTTATCAACATCATGATTGTTACGAGGAGGAGGTGGAGGCTGAGGCACCACAGGCTTAGCCTTCAGGCATCTACACAATAGGTGACCATATTCATGACAGAGGCAACATCGGAAAGGAAGGGTTTCGTAATCCAATTGTTGTACCCAAGAATGGGGACCCACACACATATCAAAAGCATTTGGAAAAGGCCTACTCAAATCAATTTCCACACAAATTCGAGCAAAAGTCATTGCTTTCTTACCTAGGGTTTGTGTTGAAGACCCCACCAGCTTCCCAAGCATCGAACCAAGCATGTGCAGAACGTCCTCATGACAACATTCAATTGGAAATCTAGGCAACCGAACCCACACTAGAACACGATTTGGAAGCTCCTCAGAGGGATTAAAGCCTACATGCCATGGCTTGACGAACAACCCAACCTGGTTGTGAAAATAGGCCCCCCCCCTCAAAAACCCTATTGTGATCAACCAAGCAGATAAATGTGACCATGAAGAAATTATTTGCAAGCAGCGTGACCTCCATTTCACCCTTTGGCTCCCAAGTCCTTTGTGCCCAAGTTTCCAAAAATTGTAGAGACACTCTCAATCCCAAAAATTTGCAATATAGAGAATGCTTTGAATAATATTCAATATCCTCAGCAATCATTTCAATCGGAATGAGCAATTTAGGTCTCTCTTTGCAACGCTTCAGGCATCTGTTAATCTTTGTGATCCGAGATCCACTAGAAAAATTTGAATCCATAGACCTTGTATTCAGAGAGAAGAGGGTGTTATAAAAAACCCTTGCTCCTTGACTTGGCGATTTCAAGCCCACCGTAGCACGAAAATCCATGTCGGGCGCAGCCCTAGATGGCTCACCTTGAGACATAACTGCCAATAGGCCTGGGATGGACATGCACAAGAAATAGCCGACCCCAGGCACAATAGATTAGAGGAAACCCTCACCTGCAACACACACCGTCAAACCCAAAAAAAACCGCAGCAAAAGGATTAACCCCCCCACAAAATGAAACAGACGCCCACCCCAACCTTCGCACAAACAGAGAAAACAAACACCTAGGGCTCGAATGCCCTAGCTCGGCTCCTTGTAGTTGCAGACCGAAATGCCATCTCCTTTCATATCAACCTTCATACCCAAATTTTTACGTCAAGTTGTCTAGCTACCAAGAATAAATATTGTGAAAGGAAATAAATTCTATTATTAATATTTTCAAGATTAGGTATTTTGGATTGGGAGGAGAAATTTTTAAAAGGTGAAAAATGATAACAGAAAGAGAACTGTTCGATAATTTTCTTGATTTTTTTTGCTCTGCAATTGCAACATAATGGCTACCATTAGATGTTTTACCTTTCAGTAGAATAGAAATAAAGAAATAAGAGGAGAAGTACAGGGAAAGAAAGAAGGAAAGATTAATAAGAGGAGAAGTACAAGGAAAGAAAGAAGGGAGGATTATTCAGAAAACAAATTGCAAGGAAAGCAACAGGAGAAGAAGTAAAAGAATGACATTTTCAGCTAGAGGCAAACTATCCAGGTATTTAAAATCTCTACTAATGCTTTTTAAATTCTATAATCTAAGAAAATAATTTCTATGTTGTTCAAGAATTTAATTCTTTTGAAAACCATTGTACAAAAATCTATGTACATGAAGTGTGTGTTGTGTAAAATTCATTAGTGAAACCTGTACAATTTTTCCAAATTCTTTATATATTTGCATTTAGATTTTGCAACTCCTCTGTATTAAATCTTTTATGCCTAGATTGAGGTTTCTTTTATGTGTAGGAATCTTGATTCGATTTATGTAGAAATTGTGTACACCTTTATATATATATACATACAACATAATGTTTACATATTTAAATGAATGTGTTAGTAGATGTATATGTTTGTATATAGTATTACGCCCACATCATGTTATTCTATTTTTTTTCATTTAAAATGATAACCATTCTGAAACTATATTTTGTCTTCGATTGATAATTTTTGGCTATGTACATAAATAAATATATATAAGTTTATATAAAACTATATATAAATATCTATTTACTTTTATTGGAGAATAAATAAACTATCAAACTAGAAAAGAGTAGATTTGAATTTGGCTGGAAATACCAAAAGTCCCAAATTGGGAGTAAGCTATTTTTAAATATATATATATATATATATATATATATATATAAGTTTGTATACTAAAATAATATAAGTGCAAAATGTAGTTGCTGAAAATGCATATAATGCTGATAGAGGATTCTTTATTAAATATCTGTATACTAAAATAATATAAGTGCAAAATGTAATTGTTGAAAATGCATATAATGTTGATAGAGAGGATTCTTTATTAAATGTTTGTATACTAAAATAATATAATTGCAAAATATAATTGCTGAAAATGTATATAATGTTGATAGAGAGGATTCTTTATTAAATGTTTGTATACTAAAATAATATAAATTGCAAAATATAATTGCTAAAAATGCATATAATACTGATAGAGAGGATTCTTTATTTCAATTTTTTTTTAACCATGCTATCTAGAATAATTTTTTTCTGAATTACATTATTAAAAACTTATGAATAAAAATAATTGATTATATAAAGAGATACACGAGTGTACAATTACCAACATTAATTCCATTTGACAATTGCTTATTTTCTTGTAATGTATATTTTGTAATTGAAAATTTATTTGTTTTAGTGTGATTGTAAATATTTGATTGTTAATTTAGTAATTAGAGTTACTCTCAATTTTTTTGTAATAAATAATTTTCTCAATTACTCTACAAGTACGTTTTTACTGAATGATAATTTTATTCCCTTTAAATGTGACTATTTTTCTACAGAAAGTATTTTACCTTAGAATGTATGTAAGGCTATGAATAAGATTGTGGTAAAGTTGTGAATAATATGATGTTCTATTGGTGAAATGGTAAACTTTGAAAAGTTACAAATTTGTGTTAAGACATAAGCATTTTATAGTACATTCCTTGAATGATAATTAAGGAATCATATTTATTTATTGTAAATGCACATTTAATGGTGTTATCTATTATGTGTATTGAAGTTACTTTCTTTAGAGTCTTGGTAAATCCATAATGTATCATCATCTATAGAGTATCTTGGAAGATGTGTGCTTTCATGAGTTAGTTATATGGAGAGGAATTATAAATTATGAGTATCATTTAGCTCAAGATCCTTTAACTCTTTAAAAGTTGATTTCTTATAGATAAATTGGGTAATACATGAGATTTTGTAAACCATATGTAAAACATTTGGGTTATTATTTGACATGCTTATATCCTAAGGATGCTAGTTCCAGATAAATGTTATGTAAAGGAACATAGTAAACCTCTGTAGCTAATTATTTTACTTGTCAGACATGTATTGAAGTTATATTTTCAAACATGTATTGAAGTTATAAATGGTCTGTTAGACCATATGATCATTGCCAGAGAGGCATCTTAAGACCATTGAGAATTTGTAGCCAGTAAGACACTTTTACGAGTGGTTTTCCATCCCCATGAGTGTTTTCCACTCATGAAATATTTGTGTTATGGTTTCTTTGTGGATGCATTTATGATCTTGCTTTTACCTTAAATTTTTCTTTACAATGTTTGAATTTACACGTATTGATGAGATGATCATTAATGTGTAAGCTAGTATGGCTAAATCTAATAATGGCACAACCTTGTTTTAATAATATTTGATTCTTTGATGTATGTTGTCCCATATGAATATTCTATTAAATTAATTTGGAAATTAAGGGTTATAATGGGTAAGTGAGATTTTTGAAATGTTACACCGTAGCTCCATTTGACTCCGTTAAAGTTGCGTTGGAGTCAAAATTTTGGCCTCTTTCTGATGCCATTTCTAGAGAAAAATGAGAAAATTCAATTTTTGGTGAAGATCCTCTGGATCAATCCTCTTAATTAATTGTGGTTAATTGGAGTCAATTAGCCCCTTTAATTGAAATTGAATCCTTATTTGTGACACCTCCTGAAGATCTATCCCGACACCCACAATTCAAATTTCATAACATTTAATTGGGAAAAATTAAGGTCCTAGAAATTGGTGTTAGGACCCATTCGCCAGGTGCTAGATGGCGAATGGGTCCTCCCTTTATAAGACCTCCTTTATTAATAGATTCTACATGGCTTTTTAATGTTTTTTCATTCCCTAAAGGAATGGTCCTAGAAAACAATGCCAGGACCGATTCGCCCCGGGGGGCGGATAGGTCCTCCCTTAATGAGGACCCCCTTTTTGAATTTCATTATGGTGGGAATTTAATAATGTTTATCTCCAGATTTGGTGTCGATTTGAATTATTTGATTTCAGGGTTAATCTCCTAATTTAGTATAAATATGGGGTTAATTCACATTTTTCTCCTAACAAGACCTAGCAAGTTTATGAAGCATTCTATCAATTTGAAGAGAGAATTATAGAGCACTTCAAGAGAATTTTCAAAGGAATTTCAAGGCAGATCATCAAGAGTTCATTGCAAAAATTCAAGATCATTTCATCATGTCAAGGGTTTAGTGCATTCATGCATGTTGTTGAGCTAAGAAAGTTGATGTAGCATTGAAGATCTACTTGCAAGGATTTTTCACATCATATTCAAGGATCAAATATCTACATTCTTCATGGCCACTACATGTTAGATTGTAGATTTATCTTGCAAGACATATTACAAGGTATATCTACATTGCATCATTTCATGTTTCATGCTTCAATTACCTTATTTCATCATTTGGTTTAATTACCTACAAGGAGTTTGACTGAGGAAAACTCCTATCCTCTAACAATCGATAATTTTTTCTCTGCTTGATTAGTGTGTGTTTGTAGATTTACAAGTTGAGGATCAAGTGGAGAAGAAATTAGAAGCAAAATTGTCAAAGTTGTCAAGTTGCAAAGGTTACCTTTAAAGTGCAAGAACAAAGAATTGAAACTACAAAATTAAGTAAAGGTTTTCGTGAGTTGACAACTGAGAATCTGAGAGTGTAGACATCAAGGAAATCAACCCATATCTTAGTTTCACAAACCCTAATAGGGAAACCATTCACCACTAAAGGTGAATGAGTCCTTTCTATCCTAAAAACATCCTTCTTGCAGCAAGCTTCACCTCTTTGAGCTCTAAAAACTTCCCTCATAGTTGCTATAACAACTGGGTATCATTTCTAATTGTTATTTGCATCTTTTAGCTCTCATAATTGCATTTTTTAGTGTGGAAAAACTAAGTGGTTCATCATCTTGTTGATTCATTTTGGTGAACCCTATTTTCCACCTAATTAGGCTTATACTAACGAAGCTATTCAATACCCTACTTATGGGGTAGAGGTGAGTGATGTCCACCTCATATCAAGGAAAACTTTGGTTGGGCTTTCATCTCCTCATATCACTAAATTGATTGATGAGGAAAGCCTAGTAAAGACCTTGGACAATCAACCTAAGGAGCATGAGTCAAATCAAGTTAACCAAACCAATGCAAGTCCAAAACCCCCCTTCCTTGAAAGATTAGCAGTTTAAAGGCATCAAACATAAGCTAAAACTAACATGTTGGGATAACTTAAAGATGTTTGTATCAATATACCCCTTATTTAAGCCATTAAGAAGGTTCCTATCTATACTAAAACAGTGAGATAATTATGCCTTAAAAATATAGGTAACTAGATGATGCATATCTTTGGACAACTTGCAAACATTATGTTGGGAAACATAATTGTCCCCAAGTATGTAGACTTTGGAAGTCCTATAGTGGATGTAAAGATAAATGGCACTCTCATTAAGAACACCTTGATTGACTTGGGAGAAACTATTAATGTAATGACTAAAGAAACAATGAAGTTATTATAGTTGCTGGAACTTAGACCTACACCTACTATTCTATAGTTGGCATATAAGTCTACAGTCACACCTAAGGGTAGAATAGAATACTTGGTAATAACAGTGGATTCATGGGAGTACCCTACAAATTTCATGGTATTGCAACCAAAAGCTAATCTTACAAGCTAGCCCCTCATTTTAGGAAGACCTTGGTTGGCTACAACAAATGCCTTTATAGGTTGAAGGTTTGGGAATATGATTATCTCTAATGGAAATGTGACTAAGAAATTGGTCCTTTACCCAATGGCCTAGCCACATGTAAGCCTAGAACAAACCATTTGGCCTACCCTAGACGAGGAGGATTAGAACTCCTTGCAAACCTTGATGACTATTGAATGCAATCCCCTGTTAGAACACCAAGATGAAGATGACTTGATAATAAACATCATGGAAAATAACTATGGTAGGGACCCACAACATCAGGACTACTTAACATTTTTGCAGGATACTCTGTAGAATTTTATTCCTGCTAGTTCATCTAGGTCAATTTCCCAAATATTTCACAATTTATTACCACACCAATGTATTCCAAACATAGCAATAATTGACATATCATCTTTTGTGCCTATATCACACATGCCCCGTTCAGACCGAGGACCCCCTCTTTTTTTTTTTCGCCCTTGCTAGGTCATTTTTTCCTTTTCCTCATTTTTTTGTGCCCTATTTTTGAGCTTAAAATGGTCACATGCCTCAAAATAATCAAATTCATCTTGGCCAAGTTCACCTATCCAAATTTCACTAAGTTTTGAGCCTTTGCAGGACTTGAACTATAGGCTTCTATCCTCTGTTAGCTGCTACATCCATTTCTCTAGCGGACTTGCAACTGCGGTCACCTTAAGGGGACCACCATTCATGTTTTGTTGGTCCCTGCTTCTGACCCCTCGTGTCCACCCACATGGCGGGTTTCGCCATCGTCTCTTTCGTCTAGGCTTTAATATGATGTCTGCTAGCATGAGTTTCTGCAACCTTACCTACCCATTGCTTGTCGTACCTACATTTAATGGGTGCATTAATGGCGGGTAGACAATAAATAGAAACCTCCTTCCTTTCATTTTCACTCGCCATTTTTTTCAAATTAAAGAAGAAAGGAGGAGACCCTTGCGCATGTGAAAGAATCTCTAGGTGATCAAACTGCAGCAACCGACACTTGTGACTAAGGTAAGCCTTGTCTACCACTATAGCCGTTGATTTATAAAGGTTTGATTAGGGATTTAGGGTAAAAAAATTGTAAACACCAGAATGTTGCAGAGTCAAAACCTAGCTTGCTTGAGTGATGCCATCACCATGAATTCTAAAATAAAATCCATGCCTAGAAGTGTCGTTTAGTTCAGCGAAGTTGCTAACAACCGTCGTGACCCTTGATCCTGCACTTAGAAATTACCAAAATAAACAAATCATTAGAATAAACTAAAGTGCTCTCATGGCCCTTTGTGTAAGACCTTGCCCTATCGTCATCGTAATCAACGATGAAAATTGTAGGGCCATCCACTATTCCAATCCCACACTTATAATTCAAACCTTGAGTTTCCTTTGGGAAAATTGTTAACTCCTCAAAGTTTTGTAGATTCATTCACATGGGAGTTTGCAGTGGGAACTTTGCTTGATGAATGTCATTCCTAATGGCTAAACTTAATGAAACCTCCCGCTATGCGGATCACAACCTCACCATTTCCCTAGGATATTCAACCATTTGTCGGCTAAAATCAATAAAGTCCTTGGGATAATGCAGATCCTCACGTGTGGGTTGTTGTTCCTTTGTACCCGTCCTTAATGGAAAACCATATGTAGCCTCCCGATGTCTAGTTCTCGTGCTTGCCAATTCTATAGGCTCAATGCTAAAGTTTTAAATGACAAGTTTTTTAAAGTCAAAACGATTGTGTGGGCTCACACTAGTGGGTGTCCACCTCTAGAAGACCATCTTTATGCTGCCATCGTTAATGGAAAAACCCTCATGTCGCTCCGCCTTGCATGTCTTGGATGCCTCATTCTTTTAGAGAAATGATTCTAAGTTTGGAAAAGAAAATGTTAAGTCATGTAGCCTTTGTGGGTCTTCCCTTGCAGACATCCGGTCGTAAGAAGCCGTCACTCCTTAGCTGTTTCTTAACAACGAAACATCATCACTTCTTCACCACACAAACCCCGAGCCCACCAACGTTGTCAATAAAAGCAAGACTCTTTGGTGGGTCCACTCTTGAGGGCCACCATTATCAGAACACCATCCTCACAAAGCCACTCCTTAAAGGCGAAAACCTAACGGCCCTCCACTACCCAGTTCTCGCACCTCCAGATTCCACCACCTACAGAGCCACCAAACATGGAGGAGACAATGCAAATTTCAGAAGAAATGGAGAGGCTCAGTGCAGAGCAACCCAAGGAGGCTACAAGGGGTGCACTTGAAGAGCTAAAAGATTTGGATCGGGATGACTACTTTGAGCATCTCGAGGGCAGGTTGAATATAAACATAGATAAGGTGGCCTCAGATGAGGAAGCACAACAAACCTCCGAGGATGAAGATGCTGAGAGGCTTGATGAGCATTATGAAGTTGAAACATCTGAAGAGGTGAACCCCGAGGAGCATCACTTCGAAGAAGGGAAGATTGATATAGACACAAATGTGGAGATAATTGATGAGCCTCCACAAATTGGCCAAGGTTAGGGCCTAAAATATGAAAAAGTGATTCCAGAAGAAGAAGAAATGAAGGACAAAGAAGAGGAAGCCATGAAAGAAAGGGATGTTGAGCCCATGAACAACGTTGAGGTTGAGCCTGAATCAACAAAAGGTACAACACTAGAGGAAGAGAACATTATTGAGGAAAATGTAATATCTACTGAGCCCGATAGAGAGGAAGCCATAATACGAGAGGAAGGGCAAGATAAAGGAGGAGAAAACTCCTCAGATGCCCTTGAGCAAGAAAAAGGACCCTCCAAAGAACAAGGGGAAGGAGAATAAAATGAGCCTTTAGGGCATCAAGTAGAAGTCCCCTCGTGGCTTTAACAATAGTTGAAGAAAAAGGCTCCCATGGTTGCCGATCCCAAGGCTCGACTAGAGGCCATACTAGCAAGGGCACAGGTAAGGACTCAGAAAGAGAAGAATCCTAAGATCTAATCACATATCATAGTTGATGCTTCTAGATCCAAAACACTATAGGTGGCCACCCCTACAGTAGACAAGAATGTAGGTACTATTCAGGGTGAGGATTATCAAATATCCACTATCAACCTAGGCCTCGTGACCCGAACCCATATAATAGATGAATTCTAGGGGTCAATATCTATTATCCTCCAAAAAATGAATAAATACCAATCTACAAAGGAGGAGTTGAAAACACAGGTGGCAGAGTTGACTGCCTTCATGCAATAGTGGAATTCAACAGAAGAGGAAGCTCCAACAGAATTTCCCGCACCCACCTTGCTCTCAAATGAAGAGGTGAACAAAATTGAAAGGATGAGGAACTAGACCAAGTTTACCTTAGATTGGTTCAAAAGGGCAATTAACACCAAAAAAAAGGGCATCAAATGTGCAATAAGGATGCACAATGACTTTTGAATCCTACAAAAGGAGGTCAAGGATATAAGGACACTTGCAAGGAGTTCCCTAAGCTATACAAGATACCATATTCGAAGTTGGAGAGCATACTCAAGCTCTCTCGGGAAACTTGGGAAAAGGAATTGGAGCTTTCCAAGGAGGATCATTGGCTACTTGATACACGGCTAATGAATTTTGAGTATAGAAAAGAGATTTTGGAAAGGGCCTTGCGGGAGTTGGAAGAAAATTATGAGTGGATCATGGCGCATCGGGTTGAGTGCAATGATTACTTGAATTTGATGTCAGGTTATGAAATTCCTGCCCTAGAGTTGGATCCAGAAAAGATCAAGTAGGAATTTCATAGGAAAATGGAGCAGGGAACCAATGATACTTTGTCGACTATTTTCATGGATTTTTCTACTAGGGCCTTCAAAAAGTTAGAATAGATGATCAAGATCGAGCCAAAATGCATAGGGAACCAGGATCAGATGAGGGAAGGATTCAAAAGGGTTTCCTTCCAAATCTTCAAATGTGACTTGACGGAAGAAAAGAAGCTGCTAATTGTAATCGACAAGTTCATGGAATATGCAACTGCACAAAAGGCAGCTAGGAAACCTATTATAGATGATGAATACTTGCTAAAATAATCATAAAGGATAGAAGTAGCTAAAAGAAAAAATAGGAAAAAGACAAAAGGGTCTATTTTTATATTGTAATATATTTGGGGTAGGTGAAACCCTAATCTAGAATGAATCTGATCCATTCATTGTAAATGAATCTGATCCATTCATTGTAAATGAATCTTGTCCATTCATTCTCCTTTTGGAAAACTATAAATAGGGGCATCCTCTCATTTTCAAAGGGAGGTGAGTTGTGTAAAGACACACTGTTGAAAAATATATGAGAAAACATTGAGTTAATGGTTTCTTGAGTGTTCTTCTCCATGTTTGCATGGTTCTATCTCCAAATAGTTAATTTCAGCTTTGTTATTTCAAGTTTGAGTTCCTTTATCAGTTAGTAGTTGATGTTGTGCTATAATGGTGGATGTATGCTATAGTGTTTGATGCATTTCTAACACATACTTTTAGTTTTTTATTGATGATAAACTGTTGTGTAAATTTATTCTGAACTTGTTTATTTTGTTGCACCTAAGTTCAATTGTTTATTCATGCTTAATCGGTGAATATACAGTATGAAAATCTATAAAGACCCCTTGAAGATTGCACTAATTTTATGAGACTGTGGGTTGTCCCTGGTTAAGTAAAATTCAATTTGGGAAGTTTGTCCATTGTATCATCCTCTATTGTTACCGTTCAACTTTGTTGTAGGTTAGGGAAACTTCTAACTCTTTTTCCCTTTTGACGTTTCTTTAAAATCTATAGTTAAGGACAAGTTCCAACATTATTGTAAAGCCAAATCTGATGACATAAAAGGAGTTTTAGTTTGTTGTTTTGAACTTGTAACTATTGTTCATCACTTCCAAAATTTATGAAACTCCATTTGCAGACCCCAAAACTTCCATGCTTATTGAACCATAAATGCCCCTTGTGATAATCAACAAATCACATCAACTAACTAAGCTTGTTTTGCAAGTCATGACTTGACACTTGATAGACCTTGGGGCAATTTTATGAAACTCACTTGTAGATTTTCATCTTTCAAGAAAGACAACATACTTGTGTGTTGTTTGTGTTGAGAAAGTGCAAAAACACCCATCAACAAAATGGGAACTAGAGGGAGGGACTTTGGGACAAGTTGGATTGAATTGGATCCTTCTCTCCTCAAAGATTTCATAGAGTACTTAGGTCCACACCAGACAAGGGAGAATTCCAAGAGCTAAAGACCCCTGCCAAGGCTAGGAGAGCCGAGAAAGGGGAAGCATGAACTTCATCCCCACCCACTCAACCTCCATCTCCTCTCATCCTTCCAACTCCATCCCCTCCTTCCATCCCTTCATCTCCATCCACTCCCTCACTCCAAAAAACATTTTCTCCATTCACCTCCCACATCCAAGGTGCTGCCCTGACAACTACCCCACCTCCACCACAAGTTGCTACAACACAACCATTACCACCCCACCTCCACCAATGACTTGGTTGGTCAATAATTTGTCACCACTGTCCTTCAATGATTACCATGACATGCCAAAATCTAGAAGGCTTTTGCTCTAAATTTCATCTGAATGATCCACAATGAATAGTGGAAGAACACATCAAGATTTTTCAAACAACATTGAAGGATATGCAAATCAAACATGAGGATGTGGCATACATGATCTTTCCTTATTCATTTGGGGATGAAGCATTCTATTGGTACATACACTTATCCATGGGTTCCATCACCTCTTGGGACCTCATGAAGGACACTTTTCTGCAAAAGTTTAAGATTCCAGTCAACCCCACAAAGTTGTATCAACAATTCATGTCAGTAAGGAGGGAAGTTAATGAGCCGATAAACTCATTCAATAACATATTTCATAGAGCATACATGAAGTTACAGGAACCTTACGTTGTTGATGATGCTTCATCTCGACTATTATATTATGCTGATTTAGATAACTTGACATCCACCTTAGTTAAACAGATACATCAATCACCTGCAAGATTGGTGGATGCATACACAAAAGTAGTGAAAGAAAGAACTAACTTGGTCCAACATATTGTGGGTCTGCTACCTTTGTTGGGTCCTACTTCCAACCCAAGTTAGATATATGGACTCACTCAAGCCTTAGCTTTTCAAACTCCTTTGATGAATCCAGTCCCTCAACTACCCATTGTGCCACATCTAGGGTCACCAATGAATCAAGCTCCACCAGTGCCAAATTATATGCAAGCTTCAAATAAAAAAACCTACTCATAGTAGCCTCCAATCCCCTCATGCCTGCAAAACTTTGAAGCGTCTGCTACCCAATAGAATCCGCCTCCGGTGCATCCTATTTATCTTCAAAATTCAGTCCCAACACAAAGTAGTGCAAACAAGGAGAGGATTGATTAATTGGCTGAAATGGCGAGGAAGCTGTCCATTGAGGTTACTCACCTAAGGAATCAAAACAACCAATTGCAAGTGTCTTAGAAAAGCATTCAAGCCAATTATCAAAGAGACAACTGAGATTCAGGGCCATCTTCGAGCCAAAATTATGAACGAGACTAGAACTCAGGATTGAATTTTGAAAGAAGGCAACCCCAAAGGCAGAATAGAACATGGAATACTAGGTTGAATAATGGGGGCGTTCCCAGTCCTTTTGACCAACCAAGTGGTGCAAAAAAATCAACAAGTGGAGTTTACTTAGTCGAAGCCACCTTATCTGGATGGTGTCAAATTCGTAAAACCAATAGGCATTCAGAGCTAGATTGTCCAGAGTTCCAGACGAATACCAAAATCTTCCCAGTGGAAGTTCAAAATGCTATTGATGGTTCAAGTTGCAAAGATATAGTCCCATCAGAACCATATGATTCCTCAGTGTTGGTGGTCAACCAGCTCCTTTCCTTCAAAGTGATAGCAACGCACCTGAGAAGGAGATCGCTGAAAAAGGAGACGAGGTGAAAGAGTTTAAGTAATGAGAGCTTCTTATCTCAACTATTTGATTCAATAGATAATGGTCCCAGAGATTAGGAAGAGAAAAGTAAGGACGAGGTCTATATGTTCCACCAATGTGCAACCCCTTATAACTTATGAAATCGACAAACTGGTGGTCCATTTACAACCTCCACCCCACCCAACAATCTTAATGCTCCACCCGATCCTAATGCTAGCAACAACCCAACCTATCCCAAAGTGCCTACCCAGTATGTTAATAGGAATAGGCATCCCAATTAGACTCAAGATCAACCCCCTAGTTCTTCCCAGGGCACTTCTTCTGATGCATAAATTGAACAAATGGGGGAATATGTGGTAGAGAAGTTAAAGAGGGTTAAAGTGAGCCTATCAGCCATTGAGCTATTAAGAGTACCTACTATCAAGAATGCCTTCTTCCAATCATTGAATGGAACCACCCCATCAAAAGCAACTCAAGAAGTGACACCAAAGGGGACATCATTTGACATCTTTGAAAATGAGCTCGTGGTAAGGGAAATTGTGGGAAAGAAGCCCAACCACCCACCCAACCAACAATCCAACAAAAATCAGCAAGTGGATAAACAACCAACTAATGGGAAAAACCAAGTACAAACACAAGATAAAATTAATGACAAGGACAAGGCCCAAGTGGGTCACGCTAATGTTTTCGTGGGACTGTTCCAAGGGAAGTTGGAGATCCATCCTTTTCTAATGATAATTCGTATGTTTGGTAAGAATTTACATAATTTTCTACTTGATTTCGTAGCATTGGCCAATGCCATGTCGTTCATAGTATTCCAAGCACTAGGAATAACCCCAACGCCATCTAGATGAAAAGTGATTGAACTTGATAAGACAAAGGTGAACATAGTGGGGGAGATGAATAGAATCCCTATGCATATCGCAACAGACCCAAGGATGCAACAAGTTATTGACATTCAGGTTGTTGATATCCCTAACACCTACGACATCATCTTGGGAAGGGATTTCACTTGAGCCCTCAATGGCTATGCTGCAACTGACTATTCACATCTTTTGCTACCATGGAAGAGACTACCCAACCAAATTCGAATTAAGCATGAGCCTTTGATGAAGTTTATGATCACTGAGTACAATAGTACCAATGAAGTGTTGTTTGCAGAAATGAAATTGGGTAATTATTCTCCCATTGCCTACCAGGATGATGAAGAAGGGGCATAAGAGATCCGTGTGTTGTGTAGTGCCCCCACCAATTTCACTCATCTTCCCAATAACAAAGAAGTGTTGGTTGAGTTAGACGATGAAGAATTCCAAGAGGATGATCACTTTGGGTTATTCGATGGATTCCAAGAATTTATGAATAAGTGTGTGTAAGATCAACTCAACTTAGGAACTAGGATGGATTTCAATGACTTGTTGTTGCACAACTGGTGTAGCGTACATGATGCAACTCATTATAAATTTGAGTGCTACTTATGTGAAACAACAATAGATCACATAAAAGGGAAGATCACCCCAAGAGAAATTATGAAGGAACATCAAGATCAAAGCCAACCTGCGTACAAACAATAGCCTAATGATGTGAAGATAAACATACAGCTAAAAAATAAAGAAGTATGCTCAATCAAATCCAAAGGAAAGAGTCCCTCCAAGTTCTAGACATTGCACTTTGATGGATCCAAGTTCAAGCAAGGAGTGGGAGTAGGCTTCGAGTTAATTAGTACCATAGGTAAGACCTATTTTACTGCCTATAGATTATAATTTTACTATACCAATAATGTAGCAGAATACGAAGCTTTAGTTCATAGGTTACTCATGGCTTTAAGAAAGAAGGTCAAAATAATGCAAGTCTTTGGTGACTCTAAATTAGTGGTCAAACAAGTGAGGAAATTATACTCATGCCATGATCAAAGTCTAGTAAATTATAGGCATAGGGCATGGGATCTCATAGAAGGGCTAGATGCATTCAACATTTAGCTAATTCCCCATGGGAAGAATCAAGCCACATATGCATTAGACCAAGAGACTAGTACCCTCCAACCCTTGTCATTGAATGGCCTGAAGAAATTCACTATAGAGCTTACATCTACCCTATCAGTGCTAGACAACCTCACCAACTTCCAAGTGTTTAATGATGACAAGCATATCCTTGACTTCATTAGTAGTTTCAACGTATTCGTTTCCAAAATCGTAGATGAAGTAGAGCTCAAGGAGGCTGAACTTGACATTGAAGGGGTGATTAATTTAAAGACCAACACATTACCAAGGGTATGGTCCAACTGGAGAAGGTATTTGATTTAGATCACATAAGGGACCAAGATCAAAAAACTAAGAAAGATTCCATAGATAATTAGTGTGACGCTCACAACATGGGTATTGCAAAGGATATAAAGAATGTTTTTATTGGCAAAGTGTGCACCCCAAAAGATAGGAAAGGAATTGTTGACACCTTGTGCACTTATCATGATGTGATTTCTCGGGGATAAGAAGACCTTAAGATGCATGCTACATCAATTGTTATTGATGTCATTCCCCTCAATCCAGATGTGAGAACTTTTAGGTAGCATCAATGCCCAATCAATGCACTGCTAGAACCTATTATTTTCAAGGAAGTGCAAAAGTTGCTTTTAGCCCACATTATTTTCCCTATCATACATTCCACATGGGAGGCCAATTTGGTTCTAGTTAGAAATAAAAACAAAGAAATCAGGTTATGTGTGGACTTTAGGAACCTAAATAGAGCTTCTGAAAAGGACAACTATCTAGCGCCCTCTCTGGATGAAGTGCTACAAATAGTAAATGGTTCACAAATGATGTCATTTCTTAACGACAATTCCAGATATAATCAAGTAATGGTACAATACAAGGATAGGCAAAAGACAACATTCACCACAAAATGGGGAATGTTTGTTTATAGAAGGATGTCGTTTGGATTGATCAATGCAGGTGCAACATTTCAGTGAGCTATGGACATAGCCTTCAAGGAACTCATTAGAAAATGCATCATCATATACATGGATGATCTTATGGTGTTTTCAAAGAAAAGAGGGGATCACATCTCTGACTTATACAAAGTGTTTCAAAAGTGCAAAGAATTTGGAATCTCAATGAACCCGAAGAAATGTATCTTTGGGGTAATAGAAGGAAAAATGTGAGGACACGTGATTTTAGAGAAGGGTATATCCATAGATCCAAAGCGTATACAGGCTATTTTGAAAACTCAACCTTTGGGCAACAAAAAGAAGATGAAATATTTCTTTGGGAAGATCAACTTTGTCAGAAGTTCATCAAAGGCTTCACATAAATAGTTAAGCCATTGAATGCCATGCTCAAGCAAGATGCCAAAGTAGAGTGGATGTCAGAAGCTAAACATGGCTACTACAGATGCTCCAATGCTAGTCAACCCAGATTATTTAAAGCCTTTCTACATCTACTCTTTTGCTTCATATCACTCATGTGCCAACATGTTAAAATAGAAGGATGATGAAGGAAATGAACACCCTATTGCCTTCATGAGTGCTCCACTAAAGGATGTTGAATTGTGTTATCACAATATTGAGAAACAAGCATATGCTTCAGGAGAGGGGGGTCAAGAAATTTAGGCATTACATCCCAAGAAACAAGGTGTTTGCTATTGTCCCATACTTAGCAGTCAAAAACCTATTGATGCTAAATGAACTAGGAGAAAGAAGAGAAAAATGGGTCACATTGCTGCAAGAATATGACATGGAAATCCAACCCATGAGATTGGTTAGAGGACAAGCTCTCACATGCACGATTGCAGAAATGGAACTGGAGCTCATTGTTCAGCAGTATCACTTGGAGGATGTTACCTCGGATGAATGGTACGATGAAATAGTATATTATTTGCTAAATAATAAAATCCTCCCATAGTTGCAAGGAGTTCAAAAGCATGCCCTGAGATTAAAAAGTAATAGTTACATGCTAAAGGGAGCCATGCTATACAAAAGAAATCATGAAGGAATTTACCTTTGGTGTTTGGGAAAAATAGAAGCAACTCAAGTGCTAAAAGAATTTCATGACAAGTTCAGAATTGGTCATGGATCTGGCCCCTCTACAACTCATCAAATTCTCCGAGTTAGATGCTATTGGCCAAAATTATTCAAAGATGCTCACAATCATGTTCAATCCTGCCACGTCTTTCATACTGTTGTTGTTGGCCTCCTCTAATGGTTTAATAACTAAGCCCTTAGAGTTGTGACTTAGAGATTGGACATCTTCACTAAGTAGCTATCTTACTCATCATGAAGGTGCATTTCATTGTCAACCTAGGGACGTAAAATTGAAATGGGTCAACACTGTATGTGCACTAGGACTCCATTGAAGTCATCCATAAACTAGAAAAGAAACAATACTAGAATAAAATGCTCGAAAGAAATCAACTTGAGCACTGAGCATGAATCAACAACTACACTAAGCATTAACAATTGGACTGGAAATGAAAGATATAAATGGAAATTTCAACAAATAGACAAGAAACTACTATGTCTACCTTGGTTGCAGGAACAGTCATAGAACATTCCAATGGCTATAGGAACAAACAATTGCTGAAACTGAAACTAATTATTGAATAGAAAATAACTTTTAAACTAAATGGGTGGAATTCTCACCAAGTGGCCCCCCTTGAGTGAATCTTCCTTAAGCTAACTTAGTTGCAACAAATCATAATATCATATTATTTCTTAAAAACATGATTACAACATTTTAGCAATATGACTGTATTACTAAAACTAGAAAATGCAAGTACAATCTCATAACATCCAACCTTATGAAAAGGGGCATTTGACCATTATTTATAGAGAGAAAAAATTCTAATTAACCCTAACTACCTAGGCAATCGACTACATCAAAATAGGAGGATGCCAATTATTGAAAGCATAAAAAGAGAGGGAGGAAGTTATGCATTCACCAAATTTGGTCAAAGTAGACTTTCCTCAATGAGAATCTAGCACAACACACTCCCTAGATTTGCTCAACAAACAAACATGACCATTAAAAGGTAGTTACAAACTTTCATTCGAACTAAGAATTTCCCTCTATTGGAAGTTTCCCTCTACTGAGAGTTTTCCCTCCTCTGACCTCTTAATGACCACCTTTTTTATTCTCTTGGCAACCGACCAGTTGGCAGGAGTTTCTTCCACTTTGTAAGTTTTGTTGACATCAACATCTTAGTGTAAACTTGCATAATGACATTAACATGCACAAACAATTGCATATACACAATTACCTTAAAGTAACATCCATTCAACCACATGTAAAATTAACATAGATAATTCACATAGCATGTTAATTTCATTAAAATTCACAAGGATAAACTTATGCCCAAGGTTTATGGTTTTAAGGAAATAACATGGAAAATGTCAACAACCAAGTGCCAAAGTCTATGGTAAAAACAACAAATAGATAATAAACCCTATCAAAATTGAGCCTTTAATTGGACTCATCATTTCCTACCAACCTAATGTTTTGTTGGTCCTCCAAGAGAGGGAGCACTATTCTTTTGCCTAGTCAATGCTCTGAAGTCACCAACTGCCTACTGTCCCAAATCAGTCTCCACAGTGTTTGAATTGGGGTCCCAGCAGAATCCTTACTTGTTCTCCAATCTGTTCCACCTTGGCCTTTCTGTAGCTATGTCATAGTGATAATATCTATAATCTAGTACATGACATAAGAGAGTAGGTGGCTGAAATGTTAATGGAAGCCAATATTGTTGCCTCATCCTTCCAATCTTTATGTATCTATCAACTTGTTTGCATGCTGCAACATAATTTTGCAAAGAGTTGGGTTCAACTTGTTTCAACTCTTCTGTCAAACTGTTCCACCTCTGTGACGAGTACCCCATTACTGATTTCCCTGTAGTTTCAGCTACCTTCTCATATTCCTTGTAGGATTCTTCCCTAATAGGCATGATCCTATTTTTGTAGCATGGGTGATAAAGAATTTTGTAATGTCTATAGGTTATTGGATTCAACTCTAAGAGACAAGGGAGTATAAATCTCTCTTTCCCTGTAAGTTCTAAACTGTTTCCCCCAAATAATTTCATTATGAATCTATGACATAAATGCTCTCAAATGGATATCTACAATGTACAATAATGGGTTCCAATCATGATCATTAGTCACAACATAATTATGCAAGTATAATTCACAAAGAAATTTTTTAACTTCAAGTGGGGAAAATTGGTAGGCCTGGAAAAACTCAAGTGGAGTGTCAATAGAAGGGTTCAAACCTGAAATAATTCTTAACAATTTAAAGGCCCCTTCAAATGCAATGCATATACTATGGGAGGAGTTCTACATGCCAAAATTTTGGGTACTAAGGCTACCACATTATCTACCTTATCTTTCAAGGCAACAATTTCCGCATTCTTTTCTTCAATTTCTACATTTTTCTTTTTAACATCTTCATGTAGCTTACGTTTTTCCCCTTTTCACTCTTGTTGTCTCCTTTGCATCTCACTCCATAAGTTTGGGGCTACAAGATTCCATGAAAAAGTGGGAGGTTTATGTGTTTCTACCAAAATATTTCCTCGCATTGATTCTTGTTGTTCAAACAACACCAATTGTAGTGATTCTGGTTGTTCATCCTTCTTAGGTTGTAGGGGTTCTTGATTCTCATCTTGCTCTTGATTTTCAACCTGTTCTGCAATAGCAGCAAGCTCTTCTAATCTTATGTTTGCTTGTTCTTCAAAAATATCTTTTTCTTCAACATTTACCTACCCCATAGGGGCTTCTATCTCCTCCCTAGATGTTCTCCTGATTCTAGAGCTTCTCTTTGGAGGTATATCAGTGGCTGACCCAACTGGTCTTGATTTCTTAGGAGGGATTTTATGTTTTTCCTCAGTTGCAAGAAGAATAGTGTCATTAGCCTTCTGTTTCCTAGGGCTTGGTGTTACTTTTTCTGTCATTTTCTTCTTGGCCTTCCCCTTCCTCATTTTTTCCTCTTTAATTTGTGCTTCCTCTCTCCTAAGGTTGACCCTAGTTTGAATTAGGTTTTGGGAAGAACATTAAAATTAGGGTTTGAGGATGAACTCTCTTCATTTGAATATTCTAACTCAAAGGAGCCAATTTCTATAACTTGTTCAACTACAAGAGGGTTTGAGATAGGGTTTGCACTGGAGGTTGAAGCTCTAGGAGTGGTTTTAACAACCCTTTCATCCCTACTAACCCTACAAGGTTGAGGCTGACCTCTAGGTTGCACATTTTCTAGTATAAACTAATCAATGTTTACAAATTCCTCCCATGTCATACCAAACACCTCTTGCAAAGATTTCTCTACTAACAATTTTATCAAACAATGGAAGTAGGGTATGACTCTCCATTGGTAGGAAAACCTGTTACCTTTGCAATTCTATCCTTAGTAGATATCATCTGTAGCCCTTTTACCATTTCCTTCCCATCAGAGAGTGTCCCTGTAAATTCTAGCACAATGTCTTCATTGAAACTATCATGTTTCAGGAAATAATCCAACCATCCACAATTCCTAAACTTGGCCAAAGAAAGTGCATCCTGCAGTATCCCATGATGAACTGTAGGTTCATTCCTAATTAGTCGACTACCCATTTTCTTTTCCCACAATCAAGCAAACACTTCTACAAAATTTCCCTTCCTGCAATCTTTCTCTGAAAACCCAATTCCTTCTTCTTCTTGCAACTCCTTTGTAGTGTTATCACCAATGCCATATGAAATTTAACTTTTTGGTGATGTTTAAGATTATGAATAAGGCAATAAAGAAACATCAATTAAGGGTATAATCAAGAAAAATGGCGGTGGTTTAGTGTCATTTCACACTTGTAAGCCATCATTTCAACCATTTCATTCAAATTGGCTCATTTCAAATTTGCTGACATGTATGATACGTGGATATGTGGGTCGACACTCCCCCCAACCTAAATTAGAGCATGTGTCTGCATAGGCTGGGTGGTAATTATGATTTGATAGGGTAGAGTACAATTATATGCTATGTGAAATATCAACATTAGTTTACAGTAATTAAATAAATGCACTAAAGATAATTAAGATATAACAGATTGTCATGCACATACCTAAAAACTTGGTGTATCTTTTGCAATGAATGTGGAGAAAGTACTGGTTACCTTTAAAAGTATAGTTGAGAAATTAATGAGTGGTGATGGAATGAAGTGATGGTGGAGTTATGGAAGAGAGTGAAGATGGAGATGGATGGGCGGATGGATTTATTGATGGAGAAGTGGATTCCCACAAAAGTGGAAATATTTATTATGATGTGATTGCATGCATACCTAGATTAGTCAGAAGGAGGGACACTAGGTTTGATTCCTTTGGCTGTAGGAAGTTTGAAGGTTTGGTGTTGAATAAATTGCTACATGAATTATTGTTTGGAAGTTGGCTTATGATATAATCTAAGGTGATGACCATGGACCAAGAGTTTGAATATGATAGGGTCAATGGTTGTGAGTTGTACAACACCATTGGAGAAGAATTATGTAGCTTCATACAGTCCCAACCACCTGGTCTGCAATTTTCTTGCATTATCTTGATACCTAAAGTCATAAAGGAGTGCCTAGTCACCTGTCTAGAATTGCTTTTCTTTTATGTATTTGTCATGCCATTTGACCCTCTAATTTTGCACTATCTTAGTATGATGAAGGTTTGACTTTATCATCTCATCCAAAGCATTCAACTACATGATTATGTCCTTTTGTGCCTCAGATATGTCTATCCCAAGATCTAGTGCAGTCCTAAGAGTTTTATGCTCAAACTCAATAGGCATCATGGATGTCTTCCCATACAGTAATTCAAAAGAAGTGAAACCAATGGTTGTCTTCCAAGTGGTCCTATAAGCCTAGACAACTTCTGCCAACCTATTTGCCCAATATTTTCTATGAAAAACCACTGTTTTGGTCAAGATAACCTCTATTTCCCTATTGGTCACCTCAGACTGGCCATTGGCCTGAGGGTGATAAGGGGTAGATTTCTTGTGCCTCACATTATATTAATTGACTAATGATGTGACAAGGGTTGATGTAAACTAAGCCCCTTGATATGTCACTATCTCCCTTGGAACCCCATAACGAGTGAAGATTTCCTCATAGAGGAATTCTGCAACATTATTATCTTTGGCATGTTTCATAGCTTTAACCTCAACCCACTTGGTCACATAATCAGTGAAAACCAACATGTAATATTTTCCATTTGATGGAGGATCAATGGGACCTACAAAATCAAGTCCCTATTTATCAAATGGAGTGATTACTACCTGGGGGTAAAGAGGCATCTCATCATATTTAGTTGGCTGACCCATCTCTAACATCCTTCACACTTCCCAGTATACTTGCCTGCATCCTTATGAAGTGTGGGCCAGTAATATCCTATATTAAGAATTTTCATTGCTATCCTCTTAGCTAAAAAATGCCCTCCACAGGGTTCATTGTGATATGCATGTAATATATTATATGTTTCAACCTCCCCGACACATCTTCTCATTACATGGTCTAGTCCAGTGTAGAATAAACATTCTGCAATCTATGAGAAAGGAAAAGTTTTCTCAATGAGCACCCTTCTCTCTTTTGGAGAGAAATGAGGAGGAACTCTCCTTGTAACCATATAATTTTCTATATCAACATACCTGGGTGTATGTATACTATTGGAGAACAAATGTTCATCAGGGAAGGATTCATCAATGGCTTGAGTGTCTTTTGATGTAGTCAATCTAGAAAGGAAGTCTGCTACAATATTTCCATTTCCTAGTTTGTCAACAATGGTGATGTCAAATTCCTGCATCAACAACAATCATCTTGCTAGCCTCCCTAAAATCAAGGGCTTATTCATGAGGTATCTTATGGCTGCATGGTCTGTATGAACAAAGATCTGATATCATGTTATGTAATGTTTGAACTTGTTAAGGGTATAGATGACTGCCAACGTCTCCTTTGTCACTGTGTAATTAAACTCAACCCCTTATAGGTTTTTGTTGACAAAATAGATTACATTCTCAATTGCTCCCTCTTTTTTTACTAAGGCAACTCCAATAGCATAATCATATGCATTTGTATGAATATGAAAAGGAAGCTCCCAATTAGGGCTTTTGAGTACAGGAGCATGGGTAAAAGCTACTTTCAAATCAGAGAATGCTTTGTCACAATCCTTTTTCCACTGGAACTCAACATATTTAGTGAGAAGATTGTATAATGGTGCTACCATTTTACTGAAATCTTTGATGAAGCACCTATAGTATCTTGCATGTCCCAATAAACTTCTAACATCTTTTTGTTTGGCAAGAATAAGAGGATTGGTAATCACCTCAATCTTGGCTGAGTCCACTTGAATTCCTTTTTTAGAGATGTAGTGGCCAAGGACTACTCCTTCCTGCATCATCATGAAGCATTTATCACTGTTCAAGGATAAATTATGGTCCTCACATCTTTGCAAAAATTTCCTTAGATTTTCTAATGCTTCTACAAAATCAACACCATAGGTAGTAAAATCATCCATATAGATTTCCATACAGTCATGTGAGATATCTAAAAATATACTAATGACTACTTTTTGAAAAGTTACAGGTGCATTACACAAACCAAATGGAAGTACTAAGTAGGCATAAGTCCCCCATGGATATATAAAGGTTGTCTTTTCTTGATCCTCAGGTGCAATCTATATTTGATTATAACCATTGAATGCATCTAGAAAAGGAAAATATTGCTTACCTGCAAGTGAATCCAATACTTGGTCTATGAAAGGAAGGGAAAAATGATTCTTTTTGTTGGTGGAGTTTATTTCTCTGTATTCAACACAAACTCTCCATTTACCTCCCTTTTTAGGCACAATTACCAATGGGGACATCGACTGGCTGTTTGAGATAGGGTAGATAAATCTTGCATCCAATAATTTTTGTAATTCCCCTTTTACAATGTCCCTCAATGTAGGGTTGATTCTCCTTTGTGGCTGCCTTACTAGTGTACAGTCATCTCTGATATATATCTTATGAGTACAAAGCTTCATATCCAATCCTTTCATGTCATGGTAATCCCATGTAAATGCATGCTGATGGGTCTTCAATAGGTTTGTCAGGGACAAATGTTGCTCTTGACTCAACTTGCTGTTAATATTCAAATGTTTCCCTTCTGACACTTGCACTTGTGTGGTTAACTCAATCATAGATGTTTCACTAATGATTGGCATTTTTAGTTCATGTGGCAACAATGTATGAAGCATATCAGTTGCTGCAGAAATTTCAAATTTTAGGAAGAGCAGGCAAAATTGTCTTCACTAGACTTGTAGAACTAGATTCATGAGTGGATGACTCTTCATGCACGTCACAATGGTTCTAAATTATGTTGGACAACACTTCATCTTCTTCCTAAAGTTGCATGAAAGGACTTCAACCTATCATCATGAGTTGTGCCACTGAATTGACTTCCTTGACCTCTTCTCCAACATGTGGCCATGTAGGGTTATCTATATCATGGGATGGTTGAGCAAGAGGGTAGAGAACAAGATTTTTGGTGTTTTTCCCATTAGAAATAGTCATGTCTCCTGATCGACATCCAATGTAAGCATCTGTCATGGCTAGCCACGGTCTACCCAAAATGATGGGGTACCCTCCCAATGTAGCTTTAGGAGAAAGGATAATGAATTTTTTTGGGTACTCCCAAGAGTCTAGAGTCACAACAAGGTCTTCTACTATACCATTTGGTTTGATAGTGGAACTATCAGCAAGTTGTAGGATAGTAGGAGTAGCTCTCATGTTTGCAACATTTAATTGTTGCAGGATATCCCTAGTCATCACATTTATTTCTGCTCCCAAGTCAATTAGAGCATTCTTTATTTGGATTCCATTTATAACAACTCCTACCACAGGACTACCTGGGTCAGTGTATTTAGGAACAATAACTTTCCCAAGGATGATATTTTCCAACTATCCCACCACATGAATGGTAGTGGGGTCTTTCTTTTTCCTCGGCTTTTTGAGGCATGCTTCCTTGATTTCTTTGCCATATATGGGGACATCTTTTATGACCTGAAACGAAGGTATCTTAACACATATGTGTTTCAATTGATCCAAAATGTCAAAGGTTGTTTCCTCCTTCTCTTCCTTTTGTTTAACAACTTCTAACCTTTGAGGAAATGGTGGATCTTGATTATTTTGCTGAACTAGTTCAATATTTTTAGGCACACTTGGCTGAATGTGGACATTCTGATGCTCCTCTTCTTCCACATGAATCTCAGTGATAATAAGAGTGGAAGGAGGTGGAAAAGTGGTTCCTAAACATAGATGAATGTCACTCACACTCAAAACATATGTAGGGAATTGATTAGGATTTGTAGAGTATACTGGCTATTGTTGTGGTTTGTTATTTGGGTTAGGTGTGGGTTGAGCTAGTAACTAAGTAGGTCTAGGTGTACTAGAACTTGAGCTAGTAGGAGGAGGAATTATGATAGGCTGTTGAGGTTGTGGAGGTGGTTGTATGTAACTAGTTGTTTAGTTTGGCCATTGCTGTCCTCCCCTCCATTGGGATGTTTTGTTGCCAATTTCTTGGAGGTGGCTGCCAATTCCTCTAAGATTTTTGCCACTAGGGTGGAGAGTTTTGGTGATTGGGCTAGGTATTTGGAGGGTTGCTCTAGAGCTGAGGTGGATATCCTCCATAGTTGGATGGGTATGGCGGTTGCCATTGATTACTAGATGCATAAGAATTGAAATAAGGCCCAACAAAAGATAATGGATCTGGTGGCATACCTTATCTTGGGGCCCATGGTCTCCTCTGTGCAATGTAGTAGAATTGATCATCATCACCCCTAGATTGGCTTGAACTTAGGTGGGATCTGCTTGCTGTCAATGTTGGCTACCATTTTACATCTCCAATCCTTCTTTTGTCTACAATGAGGGCAATATTCTACAAACATTTCCTCTGCCTCCTTATGTTTCTTCTTTTCTTGAAGTGTATCTAGTTGAGTATCTAGATTGTGTATGATGTCTTGCTTGAAATTTTCCAACAAGTGAGTAATATCCATCCTTGAAACTCCATTGGTGGATGATTTACCCATAGAGGATTGGTAACCTCTTCATTTCTTTGAAGCTTCCTTGGAATAGTTATGACAAATCTTTTTAATATCATCTCAAGGAACTTGGGTAATATCTCCTCCTCCCATCAGGGCCAAAGCATCAATGTAGCTGCCATTGATCCCTCCAAGGAAGATCAACTTTTGAGACTCTTCAATGAGTGTACAATGTGGGGATTTCTGTAGGAAAAACAAAAACCTTGAAATATAATCCTCCAAACTCTCATCTTCCTTCTGCTACATCCTAAAGATGTCATCTCCTCTCATATCATTGCCCCTACAATATTATTTGTACTTCTCAAGAATTTTTTTTTTCATATCATCCCAAGTCTCTACAATATTCCTACCTAAGCTCATAAACCATCTTAATGCAACTTCTTTCAAGGTGGTAGGAAAAAACTTAATCCTATGAGCATTAGTGGTATAGTCATAGCTTCTATAGAGGATATCAAACTCAAACAAGGTGTCAGGGTCTTCTATGAAAAGCCCATAAAACTTAGGAAGGACTGAAGCAGGGATGTTTTTGAGGTTATCAACTTCATTCTAATGAGTGATAGGAAATGGAAAAGATGGCTAGTTGGGTTTGTTTCGAGTTTCATCAACCACGCCTGCTTGATGGAGTTCCAAAGAAAATGGATTCTCAATCAAAATTTGGTCTTCAAAGGAAGTATTAAAACTAGTTAAATTAGGAAATGCATCAGCAAAAGGATGTACCTCTTCTTTGTCTCTTGGCAGATTTTGAAGCTCAACTAACTAAAATGGGTCATTAGGAAGGAATCTCCCATGATCATCTCTTCTCCTACCTCTATGCATGTGGTATCAAATCAGTATCAACCAACTCACACAAAGAATTGGTGAAAGAATAATAGGTGATTATCTTCCTAAATAAAAGATATGTTAAGAAAAAAATTTAGAAATACTACAACAAGAAAGAAACTATCAATGACTCGAAAAAACTTCCTAGTTTGACACCATCCCCGACAATGGCGCTAAAAATGTTGGCCTCCTCTAATGGTTTAATAACTAAGCCCTTAGAGTTGTGACTTAGAGATTGGACATCTACGCTAAGTAGCTATCTTACTCATCATGAAGGTGCATTTCATTATCAACCTAGGGACGTAAACTTGAAATGGGTCAGAATTGTATGTGCATTAGGACTCCACTGAAGTCATCCATAAACTAGAAAAGAAATAGTACTAAAATAAAATGCTGGAAAGAAATAAACTTGAGCACTGAGCATGAATCAACAACTACACTAAGCATTAACAACTAGACTGGAAATGAAAGATAGAAATGGAAATTTCAGTAAACAGACAAGAAACTATTCCGTTTGCCTTGGTTGCAGGAACAGTCGCAGAACAAAATTCCAGTGGCTGTAGGAACATGCAACTGCTGAAACCGAAACTAATTACTGAACAAAAAATAACTTTTAAAATAAATGGGTGGAATCTTCACCAAGTGGGCCCCCTTGAGTGAGTCTTCCTTAAGCTAACTAAGTTGCAACAAATTAGAATATCATATTATTTCTTGAAAACATGATTACAACATTTCAATAATATGTCTGCATTACTAAAATTGAAAAATGTAAGTACAATCTCAAAACATCCAACCTTATGATATGGGGCATCTGACCATTATTTATAGAGAGAGAAACTTCTAATTAACCCTAACTACCTAGACAGTTGACTCCATCAAAATAGGAGGATTCCATTTATTCAAAGCATAGAAAAGAGAGGGAGGAAGTTATGCATGCGCTAAATTTGGTCAAAGCAGACTTGCCCCAAGGAGAATCTAGCACAACGCACTCCCTATATTTTCTCAACAAACAAACATGACCATTAAAAGGTAGTTACAATCTTTTATTTGGACTAAGAATTTCCCTCCATTGGAAGTTTCCCTCCATTGAGAGTTTTCCCTCCTTTGACCTCTTCATGACTACCTTTTTGATTCTCTTGGCAACCGACCAAATGGTAGGA
This sequence comes from Sequoia sempervirens, assembly GCA_007258455.2. Taxonomy (NCBI): domain Eukaryota; kingdom Viridiplantae; phylum Streptophyta; class Pinopsida; order Cupressales; family Cupressaceae; genus Sequoia; species Sequoia sempervirens. The sequence goes on along the minus strand of VDFB02218320.1, from coordinate 228,358 downwards.
GTTTCTTCCACTTTGTAAGCTTTGTTGACATCAACATCTTAGTGTAAACCTGCATAATGACATTAGCACACACAAACAATTGCATATCCACAATTACCTTAAAGTAACATCCATTTAACCGCATGTAAAATTAACATAGATAATTCACATAGCATGTTAATGTCATTAAAAGTCACAAGGATAAACTTATGCCCAAGGTTTATGGTTTTAAGGAAATAAAATGGAAAATATCAACAACCAAGTTCCAAAGTCTATGGTAACAACAAAAAATAGATAATAAACTGTATCAAAATTGAGCCATTAATTAGACTCATCAATTGCCACTAGGGAGAGGTATGCTGTTATCTTGTTCTAGTTGGTTGCTAAGTTAAGACCCTTCATTCAGTGGGGACTCAACTTCATTGGTTCAGTAAATCCACCCTCCTTTGTAGGCCACATGTACATTCTGATCGCTATTGATTATTGTACTTGATGAACTGAAGTAATTGCTTGTAGACAATGTACAACTAAAGTAGTTAATTTTTTGGAAAGTTTTATTATAAATTGTTTTAGTTGTCTATTTTCCTTAGTCTATGATAATGGTCTTGCATTTGCTTCCCTCAAGTTTGCTAGTTGGACACTTGATTATGGGGTTGTGCTTAAATTTTCATCCAATTATTATCCTTAGGGAAATGGGTTAGTTGAATCCACAAACAAAAACTTGTTGTCTGTCATATGCAAGCTACTTGACAAGAACCCAAAGGATTGGCACACCCAATTGTGTTTTTCTCTATGGGCAGATCGTACCCGACATAAAGAAACCCTAGGAAATTTCCAAATTTTCCTCATTTATGGCCTAGAGCCTATTTTTCTTGTTCACTTCAAGATCCTAACGTTACAATTCATCAATTCCTATTATGAGGAGGGAGAATGCCTTGAGGGTTGCTTAGTTGAGCTACTCCATCTAGAGGAAGTTCGTAATGAACCAATATAAAATTTTGCCAAACACCAGGGTGTACTCAAGAGATCGTTCGATCATAGAGCCAAAGTTAAGGCCTTTAGGATTGCTAATTTAGTCCTATGTTGTAACGCTTGTCATGAGATGAGCAAAAGCATTTTAAATTTTTTCATTCCGTTTCAAAAGTTTACTTAGTAAATTATGCCATTAATAAGACTTTCCAAAGTAAACTCAATGCAAAAGAGTTAATTAAATTACATTTCTTGTATATAAAATATAACATTGCATTTCATCATGATTATGCACATGGCCAAGTATATCAATACATTTTCACATATATTCATCCATACTCAAAAGAGATCTATAAACCAATAAATAATTATTCACATTCAAGTGAGACCAATAACTTCAATAAATACATTTGTATCAATGTTACATCAAAATCTTATAAAGCACATCTATTTCAATGTTGCAGTAACAAATGCCAAATACAAGTACATTTACAATGGGCTTTACAATCCATTCCAGTAGGATACACAAGTACATCAATAGTAAAATAAAAAATTTGATCCTCCAACCGCCGTGACACCATCGGTCTTCTTGCGAGCTGGGGCCAAGAGTGTGATTAAGGCGCCTTTTCCACCCAACCACGAAGTACATGACTTCCCCAAGTTCCTTCCTAACTCGAAGAAATCCCCGGCCCTGCATAAGGAGCCTAGCAACCTGACACAGTAAAACAGGAGGGAACTCTTGATGCATGCCTGGTGCCTATATGCATTTCTAACATGAGAAAACATATTTCTTGCAACAGGAGGTGGCAGAGACCCAAATACATATATTTCTGGGCTTTTAAAACAAATCCATCTATTTCAATGGTACAAGTGCTTGGCCAAGCATAAATAAAAACAAATGGTATTTTTAGAAAAGGTAAAACTACCATCTCTGTGGGTCCACCTTCAGAATCCTGTCCCGGAAGTTACCAAAATACAGTAAAAGTGCAAAAACAAAGAATTGTACATTTTCCTTATATGCTTCAAGCATTCATTAATTCTAAAAAGAATTCTTCCATATTCCCATATTCATAAAAATATATCAAACTGATTTCCATTTACATTTAGAGTTCAAAAGAGAGTTTCAAAGCATCTTTTGAGTTCCATCTTAATACGTTTGAACAAAAGAATAGGTTGTAAAGTTTCAGTATCAAAATAAAATCTGCTCTTTTCTCAGAAAATTCATATTGACAGCATGTTTTCTTCTATTTAGTAAAAGATCTGTTCTCACTTCAAGCTACTCTCTTGAGTGTTCTTTGTTCAAGTTTGGTTTTCAAATGTAAAAATGTATGTACATCATGGTATTTTTAGTGTATTGCCACTGGCTGAAATAATATTTCTAATATAAAAACAGTGTTCATTGAATTACATGGTTATATATATATATATTCATACTTTGACATATTTGAATCTATGTATATATATATATATATAAACATGCATTTTATCATTCATATTAAAGAACTCAGTCAGATTTGAAAGAATTAAACACAAAAATTGCTACTATTTTCTGAAAAAATAGAGGTTTGCATATTGACATCTGTGTGTTTTACTGTAAGTTCTTATACAGAATGTATTTAATCTGAATGTCTACAACTGTGAGAATGTTTATATATATTTTTCCAAATGAAAGACTTCAGATTTGCATGACACAAAGACTTCATTAATGCATTCCCAACATCACAAATACTTTTGAAGTTTTCAATGTTACACAAGGTTATATATATCTATTTTTGAGGGCATGCATGAATGAGTAAAATTTACTTATTTATATATATATATTTACACAACTGTGTATATATATATATATAAATATAGATTTACATAGATATTTTCATCCTCACATTTTACTGCCACACACACAGAAAAGAGCAGTTTACATGGTTCTAAGTATGTGTTTAGCACCCCAAAGGGAGGTTGGAGGCCTCGAATGTTCATGCAGGCTAGGCAGACAGAAGAAGTTTCTCCGAAAACAAATATTATTTGGAAAATTCTTCTCTGGTAAATGAAAAGAAATCTTTCAAAGTTTATATATATATATATATAAATAAAAATATATGTGTGCACAAAACAAAAATGTCTTGAATACATTTTTCTATTCTCAGTTATTTCAACAATAAAGAGCAGAATCCCAATATACAGAATGCAAAGAGGGAAAACTCCAGATTTACATGGACTTAAGCTCCCAAATATTAAAATATTGTTTGCAAACAATTCCACTAATTCTTGCAATCATTTTCTTAAGCTGTTTTCTGTAACTCAACAAGAGAAAGAGAGAATGAAAAACCTGGTTAAAAACCTCCAGCTGAAGATACTCAAATTCCTTTCTGCCTCCTCCTGGGCTGGGTTTTCTGGAAAAGTTCTCCTCCTTCCCTGCCTTCCTGATTGCTTAATTTCCTTTTTAATTCTCCAAAGATTCCTTCCAATCCTTCTAAATTGACAGATGAAACATCTTCTTGGCAGCCATTAAAAATAACCAAAACAAACTTGCAGAGGAAAGTGTTTTCAAGAAGCCATTTCAAGAACCGTTGCCTTCACGGGAATGTCTTTTCCCTATTTAATATTAATTTCCTCTCTTTTAAACCCTAATCTTGGAATTTATAATTAAATATAATTAAAATATATGCATTTGCATTTCAAATTCATAAATAGAGGATATATAAAGAAGGATTTACAATTACTTGCACAAAAGATAATTAGGTAATTTAAAAATACTTACCTTTTAAACAAATATTTCATCTAACTTGTGTTTAATTTATTATTCTAAATATCACAATTTTAAAATAGAATTAAAAACATAAATCCTTTAAAGCTATAATTAATAATTAATTTACATTTATGTTATTATTTTATTATTTATTTATTTTATCCATTTATTATTTATTTTGCAAATAATTCAAAGCAATCCATTTAGAATAGACATTGCCTAAATGCAACTATATGATTCTAGGTGTTGTGTGTGTGACCGAGAGTTCTCCCTTTTTTACCCTGTCGAGAAGCTAGCCTTCTTTCCTCAATCACACTCTTGGTCTTCGACCACTTGCAACTCAAGTGCACTCAGGCACGCAACAACAAAATTGAATTAGTAACCGATATAGAGATATAAATCAAAGCAATATTTCAATCAATATTTCTATTTTGTTCTATCTTGCATATTTTCAAAATAAAATGCATTCATAATTTTCAAAAGTAAATACTTTTCTCATTTCCACACACCAAAGCATCATAATATATCACATTACTCTAGCACACACCATAATTCATAAAATAGATCCACACAAAGTCATGGACAAAACAACATCAAAGTCTGAGACGTGACATATGTTGGGACCAGGCTTATGAGAAGAAAGGGGGGCATGAAAAATTCGACAAGCTCTGGCTTGGCACATTTCAAATTTCTAAAATTTTGGGTGATAACACCTTTCGCTTGAAGAAACTCATTTAATAGGATGTCTTGTTGCTTGTCAATAGGCAGCTCCTCAGGAATTATTTCCTTTCCTGAGCTATTTAAGCTCACCCTTTGTGTATAGCTATATATAGTTTGGGTAGGTTCCTTTTGCTTTTTGTTTTCTTTCTCTATTCTTTCTTTTGTTTTCCCTGCCTTTTTTTTGCTGAGGGTGTTATCCGATCTTGGCGTGGTGCCTGTGCTTGGCCTTTTCAAAGGGTTCACTTTGTTGCACGCTCCTTTTGTTCTTTGGATTAGTCTTCACGAGTTACCATGAATTTTTGTTTTCTTCCGTGAATTAGGCTTCCTCACTTGAACTTTAGCTTGACCTAAGATGGAACCCTTGATCAAATCCTTTCATATATATCTCAGATTACACATGATACACACTTTAAATATTCTTGATGAGCTATACGATAGACATCATGAAACCTCGAAAATTGAATTTTTTTAAGTCTTCTCTAGTGACCACTGTGATCTCCAAACCCACTATAAGCTTCATTGCTTATACAGTTGAGCAAAAGGAATATCAAAAGAAAATATGAAAGAAACAAAAAGAAAAAGAGAAAAATATTGAAAAAAGGAAACTGTGTGGGTGTGCAAGCAAATTTATTGGGGCTATGGATGTTAAAAACCCATGATCAGATTTGCAAACCATAATAACCTTCCACAGAAGAGAAAATCAAAAAAGCACGAGAGGTTGCAAGAAAGATGTGCAACATTAATTATTTGAGAATTCGATTAATTACAAGATATGATTTGCTTTATAAAAGAAAAGATGCAAACCTAATCTTATCTTGAGCAACAAGATAGCTTGATAAGATAAAGATGAAAGCCTAAAACTTAGGAATTAAATAAATCCTAAGTAAACTTATGCAAAGTGTAATTAATAATTAATTACACCAACACCCCCCCATAAGTGCAACTTAGGGAGAAGCAAATAAAGCATGCACCTAAAACTAAGATGAATGCAAAAAAGCATGAATGGGTCTCGACAACAAGGCCTGATCAGGTACACAAGTACAAATGTAAAGATGAGGTAGAGAAGGAAAACCCAGTGGGACAAAACCCCCCTACAATGAGATGATTGTTGCAAGAAGCACTAGAAGATCACTGTGGAGTAACACTGGAACCACAATCTGACAAGTAAGGAAAGATACTTCTGTCTACAACTGAAACCAAAATCAGAATAAAAAATAATGTGACAGCAGACCTGATGCCACGGAACACTCGAAAACTCACAAACTGGAACAACCCTAGAATCTGTGAAGCAACAGTAGATGTGATGATGACAGAATTTGGAAACCGTGTATCTTGATGCCGATGCCAAACTGAGACTGAAACTCTTCCATGGGAAGGAGTACCAAAAATAGACTCTGGAACAATAACCACAAAAACATGGCCCTTAAACTGAGAAGAATCTGAACCAATGAGGATCAAGAAACATAATCTCCCAACTGAAGTGTGAACCAATGAATCCAACATGTGTCAAGTTATAGCAAAAAAAGTGGCCAAAAGAAACTAGGAGACCAAATAACCCATGCGAGTTGCCATCAAAACAAAATGAAATATGGGATCAAAGTGAAAAACAACACTCTAATCAGATTATTATGCATGAAACCCCCCTGAATGGAACTTTATCATAGTTCATTTATTACAATAACTCGACGATTGTAAAAGGTGAGCATACTAAAAATGCATACACAGAAAATTAAAATAGACCTCAGATCTGTGTAGAGGACTGAATCAGCTTTCCAACGCCGTAAGAATGATGAAAAACGGAGCACCGAGTCAAAAGATATGCCCTTTGGAGTGAAAAAAACAAGATCTGAGTTCAAATGCTTGAAAAAAAAATCTGGAGCAGAATCTGATAAAAACATTAGCACCACTGGATTGGCGTTGGAATCAGCTTTCCAACGATATCTTGTTTGTGAAAAATAGAGATCATATGCAAAAAATACACCTGATTTCGTGAACATTGCTCTAGAATGGAGAAAACACAGTGCGCCATTAAATTTGACGGTCATATGGCCGTCGTAGCAAAAATATGGGCCCAAATTTGATGGTCAAACTGCCGTCGACGCTTTTTCCCAATTAGACTTATTACAAAAATAATTGTTTTTTTGAAAAAAAAACAATAATAAAAAAAATACATCTGAATTTTTTCTTTTAAAAAAAAAATTTAAAAACAATAAATGGTGGGGGGGCACGTGGGCCACCCCCACCCCTCCATGAGGCGCGTACCCCTGTGCAGGTTGTGTAGGTACTTCCCTAACAGTTTTTCAAAAGCTTTTTGTTTTTTTATTTTTATTTTATTTGATTTTTCCTTTTCAATAAAATTTTGTGAGATTTTTTTTTCATGCAGGTAAAAAAAATATTTAAAAACCTGGATTTTTTTTGAAATGCGTGCATAGGGCCGTACGACCTCAGAAACAAAAAAAATTTGCTTCCGCTCCTGACACTGAAATAGGTGTATTATATGTCATTTTTCGCCTCTCGGATGCTCTGATTTGATGGCGAGGTCCAACTGCTTGAAAATGTACCAGGTGTCGCGAACTCCCAAATCTGACAAATATTCAAACCCTCATAACTTTGGCATAAAATGTCAGATTCAGGCGAAACAAAAGTCAATCTTGACTTTTTCAATGGCCCTGAAAGGTGCATGCTTTATTTGCTTCTCCCTAAGTTGCACTTATGGGGGGGTGTTGGTGTAATTAATTATTAATTACACTTTGCATAAGTTTACTTAGGATTTATTTAATTCCTAAGTTTTAGGCTTTCATCTTTATCTTATCGAGCTATCTTGTTGCTCAAGATAAGATTAGGTTTGCATCTTTTCTTTTATAAAGAAAATCATATCTTGTAATTAATCGAATTCTCGAATAATTAATGTTGCACATCTTTCTTGCAACCTCTCATGCTTTTTTGATTTTCTCTTCTATGGAAGGTAATTTTGGTTTGCAAATATGATTATGGGTTTCTAACAATGGATGCTCGGCTAGAAATAGAGCAATGTTCATGGTGATTGCAACGATAACTCCGTCGAGGCTATGGACACTTGACTGGCATCGAAGGAATGCACGAGTTACTTTTGCGGTGAGATTACCTACATAGCTTGTGCTAGCTAATTGCCCATTGTCCTCTATTGTTTTTGAAGGAGAGGAATGAACTCATTGCACACACCTCTGAAGTACTCTGTGATTTGGTTCAACCAAGGATTTTGTTCTCCTTTGAGCCTTTAGTACATTTAAGGAATTTTTTTTTTGGTTTGTGAAGCCAAAGATTATGGGTTCCAGATGAATGCTTACCCTTGGAATGCTTAGGAGCGTTCTCCTAATAGAGTCGACATTTATTATGCCTATAGAACACATGCCCTATTTAGACTGGGGAGACCCTCTTTTTTTTTTTTGCCCTTGCAGGTCATTTTTGCTTTTGCCTCATTTTGTGTGCCACTATTTTTGAGATTAAAATGGTCACATGCCTTAAAATCATCAAATTCATCTTGGTCAATTTCACCAATCCAAATTTCACTAAATTTTGAGCCTTTGTAGGACTTGACCTATGGGCTTCTGTTCTTTGTTATCCACTGCATCCATTTCCCTAGGCAGACCTGCAATTGTGGGTCGCCTTAAACTGACCGTCGTTCATGTTTCGCCACTCCTTGTAGCCGACCCCTTGCGTCCACCCATATGGTAGGTTCCACAATTGTCTCTTTCATCCAAGATTTCATTTGACGTCTGCTAGTACAAGTTTCTGCAACCTTACCTACTTGTTGTTCATTGTACCTACATTTAATGGGTTCATTAATTACGAGTAGACTATAAATAGAAACCTCCTTCCTATCATTTTTCACTCGCCATTTTTTCAAATTTTAGAAGAGAGGAGGAGACCCCTGTGTGTGTGAAAGAACCCCTGGGCATTTGAACTATAGCAACCAACACCAACAAATAAGGTAAGCCCCGTCTTCCGCTATAGCCGTCGATTTATAAAGGTTTGATTAGGGATTTAGGGTAAAATAATTATAAACACCAGAATGTTGTAGAGTCAAACTCTAGTTCGCTTGAGTGACACCATCACGATGAATTTCAAAATAAAACCCATGCCTAGAAGTGTCATTCAATTTGGTGGGGTTGCTATCGACCATTGTGACCCTTGATCCCTCACTCAGACATTACCAAAATGAACAAATCATCAGAATAAACTAAAGTCTTTCATAACCCTTTGTGTGGGACTCCACCCTACTGTCGACATAACCAATGGTAAAACTCGTAGGGCCATTCTTTGTTCCAATCCCACACTTATAATTCAAACCTTGAGTCACCTTTGGGGAAATTGTTAACTCCTCAAAGTTTTGTAGATTCATTCACACGAGAGTCCACAATGGGCACTCTGCTCGATGAATGTCATTCCTGTGTCATAGAAAAAAGGACCCTTTGCTTGAAATGGGATTAATTCATGATAAAATGGATTTAATGAGGCCTTGATTTAGTGTTGTGAGGAATTTTATGCATTCACACTAGGTCTTAGACTCTTGCAAATTAAATAACATTCTTTTAATGACGTCTTGTAAAAGTGTTGTAAAGTGTTGTAAAGGAATTTCATGCTTTTTTGGACTTAATTAACCTATTTCTCCCTAATTCAACATTATAAAATGTGTTTAATAACATTATTACATCAATCTAGAAGGTTCTTAATGTAAACTTAATGATAAGCTAGTGTTGTAATGTGTCTTGCACATTCATATTGGTTTTTGTGCCCTTCTAGGCTATGTGGACCTAATTTTAGTATTATAAAGTGTATTTAATCACACTTTCACATTTATTTATGTGTCCCAATCCCTATTCAACATTTAATTCATCACTAATATGTCCCTAATGACCCATATTGTGCATCTTGAGGCTTTAATTGATCAAATACTTGACAAGATGGAATTTTAGACTTTATTTCCTAATTCCTTAGCTTCTTAGGTGCCAAAATGGCCCTTGTGGGACCCATTCACCATGCATGGCGAATCAATCCCATCTAGGTGGGACCCATTCGCCATGTGTGGTGAATGAGTCCTATCTAGCCCCCATTTTGACCTTTGAGCGGGAAAAAGCGAAATCTAAAGTTTATTTTCACTACATGTCGGCCTGTGATGAGGTATTATCAGGTACTAAGGCACAATTGTCTATAAAGTGATTTTATCCTCATTTTTACATCCATCTCTCATCCAAAAACATACAACAACTCATTCTCGCATCTATCATCTTCTATTTTCTCATCCAAGTCAAGCAAGTTGGGGTTTCTTCATTAGAAGTCATCAAGCTAGCTTTCTAAGAAATTCAAGGGCTGAATCTTCATATTATGTTTTATAATTTCAAGATAAAATCATCATGACAAGGTAACATGTCCATTGTTTCATGCTTCATTACTTTATTTCATCATTTTGGTTTAATTACCTAAACAGGGTTTAACCAAGGCAAACCCCCATGCCCTAACCTTCAACATATCCCTCTTTTGTCTTGTTTGTTTGTAGATTTAGGACTCTTGGAGGCTTAGGAATCATTTAATATTGCATTTCAAAGTCATTCAGGTCATCTATTCATCATTCAAGTTGAAACATCAATAAAAAGTCATTTTTAGACCTGAATTTGGTAGTTTCAGAAGTAGAGACTTGTAGGAGACAGAAGTGCAGATCTAAATCCATAGAATCAAATATTGATTTTCCAGATTTCTACAGGGGGACTGATTCTCCACCCATGGCTAATGATTCCCACCTGTAGGCTTGAAAACAGATTTTCTCAGATTTCAACTCCCGGCAGTCAGAAATAGGTTTTTCAGAACTTTTCACCAGAAGCAAGACTAATTTGTCTTGCATGGTGAATGAGTCCCAATGGCCATTAAAAGAAGTTTATGAGACATTCCAAAATATTCCAGTGACATCATTTTTCCTCCAAGTGCACTCTATTAATTCTCATTCATTTTTGTTTCCATTTGCTTAAGTTTCGAGTTCATATTTGCATTCAACACTGTGTTTTCCAGCACTTTTGTATTAGATCAATTCACATTCTTTAGTCTGCATGTTTCCAACATCAAGACACATTCACACACTCCACATTTTATTTTCATTCTTCCATCCTTTATTCTTGAGTGTTAACATTGTGTATTTTGGCCTATTTTCTCTCTCTTCCTAGGTGAAAAATCCTAGGAGTAGCTAAGAAGGATTTGAGTGCCAAAATCCTTCCTTATAGTTCCTAACAGCTAAACTTAATGAAACCTCCCATTGTGCAGACCACACCCTCACCATTTCCCTAGGATATTCAACCATGTGGTAGCTAAAATTGATAAAGCCCTTGGGATAATGTAGATCCTTGCGTGCGGGCAGCTGTCCCTTTGTAGCTGTCTTTAATGAAAAACCATATGCGGCCTCCTGATGTCTGGTTCTTGTGCCCACCACTTCTATAGGATTTAAATGATTTTTTTTTTAAATTCAAAATTATTGTGTGGGATTACACTCATAGGTGTCCACCTATAGAAGACTGTCTCTGTGCTACCATAGTTAACAAAAAAAATCCTCATGTCGCTCTACCTTGCGTGTCTCAGATGCCTTATTCCCTTGGAGTAAGGATTCTAAGTTTGGAAATGAAAAAATTTAAGTCATGCAACCTCTTCAAGTCCACCCCTATGGATGTCCATCCGCGGGAATCTATCACTCCTCAACCATTTCTTAATGGAAAAACATCATTGCTTCTCCGCCACGCGGATCCGGGGCCCGCCAATGTCATCAATACAAGTAGGACTCTTTGGTAGGTCGGCTCATGAGGACCACTGTTGTTGGAATGTCATCCTCACAAAGCCACTCCTTAAATGATAAAACCCAATGGCCCTCTGCTACCTAGCTCTCGTATCTTCAGATTTCGCGATCCCTAAACCACAACGTAGTGAGGGCTTAAACGAACTTGATGAAGTAGCTTGTAGATGCAGGTTCTGCATTGCGAAATTCTTCTTGTGAGATGTCAATTGCCCAGGGATAGTTTAAAAACAAAACATAGATGGTTTTTTTTCCCCATGACACCTGCATTCCTCACACCCACATAAACCAAAAAGGATCGACTTGATAAGGAAAACAACTGAAGGTGCTTCCATCTGAAATTTCATAGGTGCCAAATAACTTTTCCTTAGATTTACCTTACAATTGGGTCATGCAAAAATTAACCATTAGGGCACTGTTTGTGGGATTCCACTGCCCTAGCACCATCCCTTAATGACATTCACTACGATGGATTTCGTAGGGCGGATTTCGTATCCCCAGACCCACATTTTAGTAAACGACCCGAACAAGCTTCAAATGGTAAACTACGATGAATGCTATGATTCTTAAAGAGTATATGAATGCTAATAATGATGAATTTACATGATTTAACTAACATTCGCATCCATAATCTATCAAAGTGTTTATTGCACCCTTTGTGTGTAGGATTTATGGAACTTTCTGAGGGACCGTTGGAGAAGCTTGTTGAGAAGGTTGATAAAGGAAAGAAATCGGCCAGGCCCCCTAGAGGTAAGGAAGAGAGAATAGATGAAGTACTTGTTCCATAGATTAGAATACACTTCTAAGATCACTTCCAACTAGGAAATAGTCTCTGACACTGACCTTGGGCATGTAAACATCGATGAATTCAAGCAAAGAGTAATGATCAATGCCACCACAGAGGAGGCCTTGTGAAGGAAACTAACTTCCCTCCCACACTGGTTGCTCCAGAACTAGTAATGGATTGCTGAGAATGCTACCATGCTAGTACCATGAAAATAATTGCCAAAGATGGAAGGGTAATGGTAGAATTATTTTCCAAATCTATCAACAAGACATTTGGTATCCTAGTGTTTGATGAAATGGAGGAAGTCGAAAAGGAATTTTCCTTGATAGTCTAGCAATAGGACCCACTTAGATGCAAAAGAACAATAAATCAATCATGGCTAAAGGATAAGAGGGGTAGCACTAATAAGGTGCCGCAAACATTGTATAAGAGCGATTTTATGGAAGAATCTAATGAACTGGTCATGGTCCTAAGCAGGGTGATGGGTTTTCCTACTGCCACCTTCTTCGAAGAATGAATGTTCTACTTCGTAGAAGAGATCCTCTGAGGTACCACCAAATTCCACTAGGTGAAGATGATAAACAATAATATGCATGATCAATTCATGGTGGTGAAGAAGACCTCTAAATTCGACATGACCTCATATTTGGTCTACCTCATAGTAGGCAAGTTCCCATACAAAGGATTATTTCATGCTGGAACCTTAGGAACCAAGAAGGGAGAGCTTAAGGTATATGACTTCTAGCCCCAATTACAGTATATAAATTTGAAGAAAGACTACAAAAGGGTGAATGATGCCTTCATTAGGCATATTATCAGAATCTTAGGGGGAGATTACTATAGAAGGGTGTCTCATAGTGCTAAAGCAATCATAAAGGGTTTTGGGTATCTATTCATCCAATTCCTAAAATTCACCTACATTAGAGCATAAGGGTTCTTAGGAAGACCCTACCGGTTGCCACACTACCCCAATGATAGAATCATTTTGTTACAACTTACTCGACAATTGCAGATTGGCCATACCCTATTGAGCAACAAGCACCGTGTTGGGGTTCCATATCCCCTCACCTTCAAATAGGGAATGTATTCTTGCCTTTATGCCCCATGTGCTAAGAACTCTAAGAGATAATCAGCAAAATATAATTTGGAATTACATACAAATAGGGGAAATGTGGACCCCCCATGGAAGTTGAAGAAACAATTTGGGAGACAATACGCCCATTGACCTCACGTTAAAGAATTCTGGGAAAATTGTGATGATGACAAGGAGGTCCAAATGTAGCATTATATGGGGATGACTGAAAACTTTGTGAAATCTATTGATTTATTCCCTATGCCTGATCAAATTGTCGAAAACCACAATATTTTGGATGAAATATATAATGCCTTGGCTAATGTTCTATTTCTAATTGATTGGGCCAAATGAGAGGTCACTAAACTAGATGTTATCACCCACCGCATTGAAAAAAGGATCAGACAATGGGTTGATGGGAAAATAATGCAACTACATGAGAAAGGTACAACTTTAACATACATGGAGCTTGAGGATGATATTGAAAGTGAAATAGATAGTGGCATTGTTGCAGGTTCATCAAGCGAAGCTCCCAAGTCCCCATTGTCACTAGATCCAAGAAGAGGAAATATATACCTGAGCGTAAGCCCAAGCATATGGTATAGACTAAAAAATCAATAGAAGGACAATCATCAAGGAAGGCGAAGAGGATAAGGACTTTTGTGCTTGAAATGCCAACCATCCAGGAGGAGGGAACCTAATGTGAAGAGGAAGAAGAAGTTGAGCAACCTCGCTTGCCACCACCGACTACCTTCGTTCCTCCATCTGGAGCTATTGTTGTTGTTTCCACCATACCAACCCCTTCCACGCTAAATTCATTTCCTATCTCATCTTTTCTAGTTGTGGACATCTCTGTCCACCTCACCTCCACTTCCCTGACTACTCTAGTGATGGTATTAGATTCTTCCTCTTCAACTACTTCCCCACTATTGTCCACCTTGCTCCCACCTCCATTGCCTACCCTTTCCACTCTATCGCCATATTTACCATCATCCTCTATGTAATCTATCACCTTGCCACATGCCTTTGTAGCTTATATGCAAAATGTACCCATTGAGCTCTCTGGAGTAATCCTCGACCCCAATGTCCAACCATTAATGGCTTAGATTGCTACTGCTTTACCTCTCCCCCCACCAACTACGAAGCAACCAAAGATGGAGGTGACAATGAATTCTTTTGAAGAAATAGAGAGGCTTAGTGTAGAGCAACCCAAGGAGGCCATGAGGGGTGTAATTGAAGAGCTAGAAGATTTAAACCAGGATGATTAATTTGAGCATCTCAAGGGTAGGTTGAATATAAACATAGATAAGGTCGCCTCAGATGAGGAAGCACAACAAACCTTTGAGGATGAAGATGCTGAGAGGCTTGATGAGCATTATGATGTTGAAACATTTGATCAAGAGTTGAATGAAAAATAACCCCAATAACACAAAGATGAAGAGAAAACCTTGAGAAGCATCACTTTGAAGAAGGGAAGATCGATACAGACACAAATGTGGAGATAATTGATGAGCCTCCATGAACTGGCCAAGATGAGGGCCTAAAAGATGAAGAATTGCTTCTAGAGGAAGAAAAAATGAAGGACAAAGAAGAGGAAACTATGAAAGAAAAGGATGTTGAGCACATGAACAATGTCAGGGTTGATCTTGAAGCAACAAAGGGGATAACACTAGACAAAGAGAACATTGTTGAGGAAAATGTAATATCTACCAATCCTGGTAGAGAGGAATCCATAATACAAGAGGAAGGGAAAGATAAAGGAGGAGAAAACACCTCAGATTCCCTTGAGCAAGGAAAAGAAGGAACCTCCAGAGAAAAAGGGGAAGGAGAAGAAAATGAGCCTTTAGGGCATCAAGTAGAAATCCCCTCGTGGCTTGAACAAATGTTGAAAAAAAAGGCTCTCGTGGTTACCGATCCCAAGGCTCAACTAGAGGCCAAACTAGCAACAACACAAGTAAGGACCCAGAAAGAGAAGAAGCCTAAGATCTGATCACATATCACAGTTGATGCTTCTAGATCTTGAACAGTACAAGTGGCCACCCCTACAACAAACAAGGATGCAAGCACTATTTAGGGCCAAGATTATCAAATATCCACTATGAACCTAGGCCCTACGACTCGAGCCCAAAAATTAGATGAATTATAGGGGTCAATATCTACTATCCTCCAAAAAATGAATAAAGACCAATCTAAAAAGGAGGAGTTGAAAACATAGGTGGAAAAGTTGACCGCCTTCATACAACAGTGGACTTCAAAAAAAGAGGAGGCTCCAACGAAATCACCCGCACCTGCCTTTCTCTCAAAGGAAGAGGTGAAAAAAATGGAAAGGATGAGGAACTGGACCAAGTCTACCTCAGATTGGTTCAAAAGGGTAATTAACACCAGAAACAAGGGCATCAAATGCGCAATAAGGATGCACAATGAATTCCAAATCCTACAAAAGGAGGTCAAGGATATAATGGACACCTGCAAGGAGTTCCCTAAGCAATACAAGACAACATATCTGAAGTTGGAGAGCATAGTCAAGCTCTCCCTAGAAACTTGGGAAAAGGAATTGGAGATTTTCAAGGAGGCTCATTAGCTACTTGATACATGGCTAATGAATTTTGACTATAGAAAAGAGACTTTGGAAAGGGCCTTGTGAGAGTTGGAAGAAAATTATGAGTGGATCATGACTCATTGAGTTATGTGCGATGATTACTTGAAGCTAATGACATGTTTTGAAATGCCCACCCTGGAGTTGGATCTAGAAAAGATCAAGCATGAATTTCATATGAAAATGGAGCAGGGAACCAATGATACTTTGTCAGCTGATTCATGGATTTTACTACGAGGGCCTTCACAGAGTTCGAATAGATTTTCAAGACTGAGCCAAAATGCATAGGGAATTGAGATCAGATGAGGGAATGATTCAAAAGGGTTGCCTTCTAATCTTCAAATGTGACCTGACAGAAGAAAAGAAGTTGCTAACTGTAATTGGAAAGTTTGTGGAATATGCAACTGTACAAAAGGCAATTGGGAAACCTATTATTGATGATGAATACTTGCTAAATTAGTCATAAAGGCTAGAAGTAGCTAAAAGATAAAATAAAATAAAAGACAAAATAGGAAAAAGACAAAAGGGTCTATTTTTATATTGTAATATATTCGGGGTATGTGAAACCCTAATCTAGAATGAATCTGAGCCATTCATTGTAAATGAATCTTGTCCATTCATTCTCCTTTTGTAAAACTATAAATAGGGGCATCCTTTCATTTTCAAAGGGAGGTGAGTTGTTGTGAAAAGACATGCTGCTAAAAAATATATGAGAAAATAGTGAGTTAATGGTTTCTTGTGTGTTCTTCTCCATGTGTGCACGATTCTATCTCCAAATATTTAATTTTAGCTTTGTTATTTCAAGTTTGAGTTCCTTTTTCAGTTAGTAGTTGATGTTGTGCTTTAATGGTGGATGTATGCCATAGTGTTTGATGTATTTTCCACTCATACTTTTAGATTTTTATTGATGATAAACTACTATGTAAAGTTATTATAAGCTTGTTTATTTTGATGCAACTAAGTTCAATTGTTTATTCATGATTAACAGTTGAATATACAGTATAAAAATCTCAAAGACCCATTGAAGATTGCACTAATTTTATGAGACTGTGGATTGTCCCTAGTTAAGTAAAATTTAGTTTGGGATGTCCACTGTAGCATGCTCTATTGTTACTATTCAACTTAGTTGCAGGTTTAGGAAACTTCTAACCCTTTTTCCCTTTTGACGTTTTTTTAAAATATGAAGTTAAGGACAAGTTCCAATATTATTGTAAAGCCAAATCTGATGACAAAAAAGGAGTTTTAGTTTGCTATTTTGAAATCACAGCTACTATTCATCACTTCCAAAATTTATGAAACTCCATTTGTAGACCCCAAAACTTCCATGCTTATTGAACCATAAAGGCTCCTTGTGATTACTAGCAAATCACATCAACTAACTGAGCTTGTTTTGCAAGTCATGACCTAACACCTGAGAGACCTTGGGGTGATTTTTTGAAACTCAGTTGCAAATTTTCACCTTTCAAGAGAGACAACATACTTGTGTGTTGTCTGTGTTGAGAAAGTGCAAAAACACCCATCAACATCCTCATTGCAAACAACATCCAAGACTTTAGAGATAATTTCAGGTAAAACATTGAATGTTAATAGTCAATTGACTCCTATACAACATACCTCATTGATGAATGTGATACAAGCACACACAACAACCTTTGCATGGGATTATCATGAAATGAAGGGGATAGACCTAGAATTGTGGATGCATAGGATTTACATCAATGTTGGTTTTAAACCCATAAGGCAACCCCAAAGGAGAATGAACCTTACAGTCAAACACATAGTTAAATCATAATTGCAAAAAATTCTTGATGTAGTCTTTGTATATCCTATCTTTGGTAGTCAATGGGTGTCACCTCTAGCAATTGTTCCAAAGAAAGGAGGGAAATGTAGAGTATGTGTAGACTACCAAGAATTAAATGCAGCAACTAGGAAGGACTACTTTCCACTCTCCTTCATTGACCAAATACTTTATTCATTAGTAGGCAAGAAGTAATTCTCCTTTTTGGATGGATTTAGTGGCTATAACCAAATTAAGGTAGCCCCAAAAGATCACAAGTATGAAGTTGAAGGTTGAAGGTAATTTAGTGATAGGTGATGGACATGAAAGCAAGGAATATCAACAATGCACATTTAAAGTAGACAATCTAACAACCATGTTTTAAAGGCATGATGATGAATAGAGGATCGATGGCCAATATTCGACCTTGAAGATATGAAATGGGTATGATAGTGTGAATAAGGGTTTCAACTAATAAACAACATAGAGGAAGAAATTAATTGGTCCAACAACACCAACGACCAATGTAAATGAAGATTTAATCTTCAAGGAGGTGGAATAGATTGTCAAGGCGATAGAGATCGAATCAAATTGAATGGACAGGAGAATGCATATAATGTATATTAGACTCTTGGGTTTGACAAAGAGCTAATTTGGGAAAATTATCTGCAACATAATTAAATGTTGGGTGACTCAATGCAAGATATGGCAGCATTTGGTAAACTCTATCAAATATCTTAATTATGAGATGGACAATGGTGTGTGTGGCTCGAGGTAAAGGAATCTTGCTAGTGAAGTTAGTATGTGAATAAAACCCTAACAGTAAGTTGGAGATGATCTGAACGGTGGAGAGAATCTCAAGGTAGAGACAACATGTTAGTAAAGAAAGAAGAAAATTTGATATTGTCTATGTGTTGTATCTCTTGTGTGTGTGAGAAGTTGGCCAGTGCATAGGGTGCTGAATAGAGTTATGTATTGTTGAGTGTGCAACAAAGACAAAGCAAGAGAGTGTGTAGTGCAGGAAGATAGAACAAAAATTTCTCTAAGTGTAGAGGATGAAAAAAGAGAGTGCAGAGCAAAGGGGATGTGTTGCTGAAAGTGTAGTTTCAATAGCAGAGTGTAAGTTGTAGAAAGTGCAACAATGTATTGAATGTAATGATGGATTATAGGTTATGCAAAACCAATCTATGCATATATGAGCTTGTAATGTTGTAAGAGGTTGTAGCCTCATTGTACTGAGTTGTAGCTCAATTTAGGGGATTTTAGTCTCCTTGGAGTTGTAGCTCTTAAACGAAGGTGTTGTAGCATCCTTGAAGTTTTAGCTTCTAAAGTAGGGGGTTGTTGCTTCCTTGGAGTTGCAGCTCCTAAATCAGGGTGTTGGAGCATTCTTGGGTTGGTGCCCTAAAACATTGTAATAGAGATTTCGATTGTGAGGTTGGATTTGAGCAGTAGACTCAAGCAACATTTCTCACTGTGGTTTTTCCCATCCTGGGTTTTCCACATACATATGGTGTTATGTGATGCTTTTGTATGTATGCATATTTATGTTTCTGCATGTTAGTATTAACACATGGATTTTCACTCAAAGACAAGTTGAAAAAATCCTTAATCCTGTGCACATGGGACTACTCTTAGGCTGTGGGTATCCTATAATGAGGGTAGACCTCCAGGTTATAGGTTAGATCCCTTTGGATATTTCTTGTAAATCATGACTTTTTGATAGAGGAAAAGGTAAGAAGGATAATGCAGAAACCAAAAAATAAAAAACTAGGTGATTCACCAATTGATAAATGATTTGAAACTTCTTAAAAAACCTCACAATATAACTCAAAAAATGAAACCATACAATATCAAAAATTAGTTATTCATGCCTGCAAAAATAATTCTAATGATAGGCTCTGACTTTTCTAATGCTCAAAAAAGGAAAACAATGATGTTTTCATAAATCTTTATGCAAGAGAATGAAAACATTAACATAGACCTGCACTATGACATGATATTCTTTGCATTCAACATTGAAGGAATCTGATTAAAAAAAAGGATGACACAATATTATATCATATAATTCACAATCAACACTAAAGAACAAAGAATAATGGAGAAGGAAATAAGTTTCTTATTGAAAAATAGGAGACAAATGCATTACAAATCTATAGAACTCACAAGAAATGAGTTACAAAGAATGTATATTTTGCTTCTACAACCACCAAATTGAGAACTAGGGAAAATAATGAAAGAAGATAAAGTCTTATAGAAAAGGCTCCAAAAATTCAAAATTTGAATGTTCGCTCCAAAATATGATGTGTTGTCCATCTTCTCCCTCAAACAAGGAATGTAACTGTTGTGAACTCCTCCAAAAATGCATTAAGAGTCTTGAATCTCAAAACAACCTTATGGGTCGTATGCAACTGAAAATCCCTCGAAAGTAGGGTTGTAACTGAATTGAACGAGGTGTTTTGTGCTTGATTTTGCTCCTTGATTGAAACCCAATCAACTATGACTCTTAATTGAAGTAGAACCCCTGATTTAGTGCATAAAATTCTTGATTCCGCTCCACATGTTAGAAAAATTTACTCAAATTCTCCCATTAGTATTTAATGGCATCTTTACTTTTGCATTTCAAATATCTTTTATTTAAAGTGATTTATATTCCATCACTTGAATAAAGATTTACATTTTTTGAAACAAATGAAAATAATAAAGGCTTAATTTCATCATTTGAATAATATAAGGTATTTTATTTTGCATTTAACAAATAACATTTACTTCAAAGTGATTTATAATTATCACTTAAAAATAAAGTTTTACATTTAAATTTAAAATGCAAAAATAAAAACCTTATGTTATTCCCAACCATAAAGAATTTAATGGTTAAGCTTAAAGTCTTATGAAATATTCAAAAGACTCAAAATATTTCATCATAAGGCATTAAAATTCCATGGCTCCAACATGTATGAATAAAGTTTTAAATAAAAATTAGGCAAAAAGATTGCCTCTTTCTATTGAACTTTCTAGGGTTATCATAACCCTAAAATGAAAGGAAAACATTTAATTTTGTCATTTCATTCTTTCCTTGCATTTTGGAAACTTCATGAGGCGCCACCATGCTCTTTGCATGAAATCTCTGCCTCTGTACGCCATCTTGAAGGTTTTGAAGAAGATTAAATGTAGAAATTTGAAGGTAAATTTAATTCTGTTTCAAACCTAGAAGTTTACATGCATTTGAAAGCTTTTTGCAATCTTATAGGTGTGGCCTCATACATTTTCTAATGGCTTTTCTTTGGGCTTTCATTTCTTTGTCGACTCATCTCATATTATTTACTTTTTCTATTGATTTTATGTGTTTGGCTGCCATGAATAAGTCCAGTTCGAGCTCTTATAAAACCATTTTCAGGTAGAGAAATTGAAGAACAAGAAAAGACCAGCTAAGTAAGTAGTTTTGAAACACTTGTCTTTTTAAAATTCATTTTCTGAAGAAAAATCCCCAAATCGAGCCATCTTGGAATGAAATGTATACTTTCTATTTTTTCCCATGCTCTCATTGTTGATTTCGTGCATCTATTTTGAAGAATATATGACATTACTGTAGAAAAATGAAGTTTTTTTCCAATACAGGCTGCAACCATAAAAATACAAGCTCATTTTTTTGTTATTTGCCTGATGTAGCTTAGATTTCTCTATTTTACTAATAGATGATCAAGGATTATTCTCTTTAGACTGCACTCATATTTGGCTTATTTTGAATCCATCTTCTCAAAGAAAATCTGAGGATTTTAGCTCCGCATGAGAAAACCCTACCTTTATATTTTGTTCCAAAGGGTTTTATCATGTTGTTCTCTATTTGTAGTTGTCATAATCCTTGCTTTGTGATTGTATTATGTTGCTTTCAGAAATCATGATTCTACATTACATCTGTATCTGAAAATTAATAAGACAATGAATATTCATTCATGATCCTTTTGTAGCTTTTATTTTTTCTTGTCTCTGTCATTTATCTACATCCTGTAGCTACATCGAAATAATAGAAAATTTACTTCATATTTAGATTAAAAAAGATAAATCTTCTTTTGTTGCTTCCTTGAACAACTAATATCTCTCTTTTATGGCAGCCTTCTTGTACTTGATACTCAAGAGTGTATATATTTCTTTGTGATTGAAAAAAAAAATCAAGTTGTCCATCATTATGCTTTTGATATCATATCACAAAAAATTTGTAAATGACATAATGTTGACCCCTTGAATTTGCAAACAATGCATTTATCTTTGCTCTTGATGATTGAGTATTGTAATCTCCATCTAAGCTTGTTGATTGGCACACTAAAGTAAATTATTTGTTCTTAATTGTTCTTTGCATCAAGAAATAAACAATGAAATAACATATGCACTTAGAACATACATAAAAGGTTGTGCATAGATTATGATGATGTAATCATTTCTTTCATATGAGGCTATTTTTTGGAACTCTGCAAAAATGATATTGATCTCATGATGTTTATATTGCTAATACCACTATTATGAGTTGGGATCAACCCTTGTGGGAGCCACATTTTCCCCCACTCATATTGTAATTTGATGAACAACAACATTACTTTTCCTATATTTGCACATGAAGCAAACAAGTTAGAAAAATAGTGAATCCAATGATTTCTCCTGATGATTTGATCTGATAGTTACTCATTTATCTCTTTGATAATGATTAAGTTGATTTGATTTCATAATGGTTGTAAATCATATGTCTGTTGATCAAACATGTTATTGCATATCATGACCTAAGCTCTAACACAAATTTTACAATCAATTGCAGGTTCTGGAACTCAGGAGCAAAGGAGTTGAAGACATTGAAGATCAAGCTAGAGAGTAATGATTCAACCCTACATCAGCCCTCAAGGTAATGAAGGACATGACCTTCCTCTTATGTGTTTTTCTTTCTTAATTGATCCTTTGATGTATGATTTACATTCACTATTGAATTAAATCAACTTGGTCTTACCCATGACTTCTATGGGGTTATAAAAACATATATCTTAATAAATCGGTTGCTTCAAAGTATGTAATGGCTTGTTTTTCCATTAGAACTTGTTCTCAATTACATAATATAAAATAACTAATATGAATTTGTTGAAAGCATATGTGTTTTGTAATCAACTAAAGTAATAATCTCAGCATATTTTGCTTCAAAATTGCAACTCTTTTCTGATAATCAACAATGACAAACATTGCAAAAATTAACAAATGTTTATTTCATCTCTCTGAATTCTTGTTTTCCAAATGAAAGATGCTTGTTGCTTTGTTAGGATTGTTCAACAATTCATTTTTAATTGTTTGAATGATTCTAATAAATCAATCCTAGAAAACTCTTTCATTCTGAAAACAAAGGTTCATTGGATGAACTATGTATCAAAACTTATATACCCACCAAATAATTGCTCATTAAATCTTCACTAATTTAAGTAGAAAGCTAAAATTGGTTTGTTTCCTATCATCTTTATTTTTATTTTTATTTTATTTATTTCTTTGTTTCCTATTATTTGAGTTAATTTCCAATATAATTTTAGTATATATATTTATTTCTTTATTGGTTCCTTGTCTTTCATTTATTTTTTAATAGATTTTCTTCATTTTATTATTTATGTGATTCCTATATATATATATATTTATATATATATAATTATTCATTGGATCCCTCTTATACATATATATATATATAATTGTGTCCTTTTGTTTTATATTTTTATGTGAATATCTATAATTATCTCTTTTTTGGTCTTGGTCTTCGTGCCCCTCTCTTTCATTTCCCTGCCTTGGTCTTTTTAATTAGCTCTTGGTTTGCATCCTTTCATTCTTTCCTTCAGCTCTACTCATCCTGATGATGGATCATAGAGTGTGATCCGAAACGTTGATGCAAAAATTATCACACAATCAAAATCATAAACCATTGCAAAGAACATTATGGATTGTGGAAACTTGATATCATTAAGCTAAAATTAGTAACAATTAGTATCTGCACATTAAGTGGTTAAGGAAGCAATTTGCACAAAGGTTTTGAAGGCCCAAGTTTTTAGTATCTACTGATTCACCCCCTTCTCAGTATATCATTGCGTTCCAATAGAGGGCAGTATTGAGTATGTTCTCAAAATTTTCACATGATCCCATGAAGGTTTACATGGATGATTTCATAACATATGGGAAAACATATGATGAAGCACTTGGCAATCTAGGGAAAGTACTAAAAAGGTGTCAACAACACAATTTATCCCTAAGTCATGAAAAAATGTTTCTTGATGATGATAGAAGGGGTTGTATTGGGAAATTTTGTGTCAAAAGAAGGAATTCAAGTGGACCCCAACAAAATTGAAGTTTTATCAACACTCCCTGTTCCTCAAAGACAAAAATATGTTAGAAGTTTCTTAAGACATGCTAGGTATTAGAGGAGATTCATCCAAGATTTTAGAAAACTTCTAGCTCCACTATTTGTTTTACTATCTAAAGATGTAGAATGTGAGTAGAAAACTACTTGTCAACAGTCTTTTGAAGCACCCAAGGTAGCATTAACCAAAACACCTATCTTGAGAGGACTGAATTGGACCTTACCTTTCCATATCTATATAGATGTTTCTAATTTTACTATAGGAGTTGTGCTTGGACAAAGAGAAGCAAACAAAGAATATGCCATATATTACATCAACAAAAATCTACAAGGGGATGAACTCAATTATACAGTGATAGAAAAGGAGATGTTGGAAGTAGTATATGCAATAAAAAAATCTAGGCATTATATTACAAGATATCTAGAGTTCATACACACTGACCATACAACAATCAGGTATCTAATGAAAAAACTAGTGGTTGGTGGTAGGATTGTTAGGTGGTTGTTTTTACTTGAAGAATTTGACATTACCATTGTGGATAAACTTTGAAAATAAATTATATTGGCAGATTTACTATCTAGACTACCAACCAAATCAAAAGAAGAGTTGATTATTCATCCCTAGATGGGATCAGACACATGAATTCTACACCTTACCACCCTCAAGCTAATGGACATGTGGAAGTCATAAACATGGAAATTGAGAACATTCTAACAGAGACAATACAAATTCATAGGAAAGATTGGGAAATTGGGTTGTCTGAGGTAGTGTGGGCCTATAGGACAACTTGGAAAACCACAATAGGGTTTACACCATATGAATTGGTGTATGAAAAGAAAGCAGTAATTCCTATTGAATTTGAATATAAAACATTGAGGACAATAGTTATATTAGGCATGGACTTGTAAACAACACAACAAGAAAGATTACACAACCTCAATGCACTTGATTAAATTAGAATGGAAGCCATACACCACACTGAAGTTGTTCAAAATCAAAGAATTTGATGGCATGATCAGTTCATCAAGACCAAGGAATTTAGTGTAGGTGATTGGGCTTTGATTTATGAATCGAGATATAAGGACTAAAAAGGGAAGCTACAAACAAGATGGATTGGTCCATATGAGATAAAACAAGTTTTTCCCAATGGAGCAGTACAACTGCAAATGATTAATGAAGTTAGGTTCTCATTACTAGTCAATGGACACAGACTAAAGCTATACAAGAAACCATTGTAGAAGGATGAATTCCTTCTTTCATTAATCCAAAAATTTGAGCCTTCACTTGAAAATACAACAAAAAAAACAACAAGTTCTGCACATGACTCGGTGGATGAGCTACATAACTCTCCTACTGATGTTACTCAAGTATAATTTTCTAACACATTTCACAAGCACACAATGCATAGGTGGAAAAAAAAATCATTTTTTGGACTGTCAATGAAGTAGCAGGGACCTGTAGCATCATGCCTGAAGGTGAATTTTTTTAGAAAGGTACCTATTACTGGGGGCACTCGTAGCACTGGTCTGATAGTGATTTCAAAATTACTAGCCAAATTAATTGCATACCATTTCTTTCAAACTCCATTCCTTCGTACATGTAACTACACATCTTTCATTTTATTGCATGCAACATATTATACCTAACCACACATTGTATTTCCATCACCTTTCTTGATTACCACGTATCATTTCACCTCACTCATTCCATACATCTCATAGCCTTTTCAAACCATCATTCACCACATGCTATGCATTCGTGCCATTTATTTCAATTTGTAATTAAGGAAGGTCACATCACATCCTACTGTGAGCAGTAATCAACCGCTTTGCATGAGTTAAGTTTCACTTCCACAACATTCTATAGGTACACATATTAATTTACCTTAATTAGCATAGATGATCATTTATTTTTTGCTTGTTTTCACATTAATTCATGCATTCTTCATATCTAATTTGATATCCCATTACATACCAGTTAACCCTCCACCAATAACTATACCATTAAGTGAGGACACTTAATACCTTTATTTGGGGGGAGGGGTCCTCTTCATTTTCTTTATTTTCAAAAACCAAAAACTCTATGCAACCCTTTTTCGTTTTACTTTCCTCCATTTTTACACAATCCAAGCTCAAAGGAGAAGAAAAGGGTTAGAAGAAATTGAATTGAGAGGATACAATATAGTGTAAGTGGTGTAGTTGTAGTAGCAAACAAAAATTGAACCAAAACAAAGCAAAATTAAGGGAATTATAGAACAACAATAGTATCATGGGTGGATATATTATTCATAGGAAACTAGTAGCACATACCCAACTATTGGAAGATAGGATGGTACTACCCATTTTTTGACAACTGATTGGTTAGAGTACTTCTTAAAACTCACAAAGTTTAATGAATTCATGACACACCAATTTTCTACCACATTACAAAATGATGAAGAAATTTTAAGAGGTTTGAGGGTGGATGCTTCAAAGGTTGTCATTATTGAGGTATTAGGACCACCATAGGAAGGATAAGAGTTTCCAATAAGGGAAGATGCTATTGCTACCAAAAGAAATTTATACAACCAAGAGAAAACTGAGAATCATCTTCTCAAGGTGCAAAAAGATTATCCTTACCTTGTATATGGGCCTTAGTAGCTTCTTATAGAAATCCTTGTTGTATACAATTCATTTCAAACTTTTAAGTCATCTTTGCCATGATAGTTTTGTGAATGTTCCAAATTTTCTATAGAATTTTTTGAAAAGAATGAGCTCTCAGTATAAAAGGAAAAGGAATAAAACAACATTATCACATTTCTATCTAGTCACATTATTGATAATAAAGGAGATTGATAACTCAATTTCCACATGTTTTGTGGGAAATTTTCCTAAATTGCAACCATATCAACACCATACTTGAAGAACCTGTTGTCCTAGAAAGAGTAGAGGAACCCGTTGTATCAGAAAGGGAAGTTCCCTCTAACTTCACCGTTGCGTCACCTACCCACAACATGGGGGATTTAGAGGAGCAGATCCTACAGGAAACAACCTACAACCTCTAAGTAACCCACAGTAGGAGATACACAAGAAACTCCTGCCTCTGAAAAAACACCAAGAATTAAGAAAATGAAAGGTGAATCTTCTTTTTCACCTACAAGAGGGTAGAATAAATTCACATAGCCTAGGGGGCAATCATACCGCCTAAAGAAGAAAAGGGCCATGAGAGAGTCAATTAAAAAGCAAGAAGAGGAAGATGTTGTGATGGTTGAGACAAAATTAGAATTGAAGGGGAATTCCCCTGGAAAGGTAAACACACTAGTTAAATAAACATGGTATTTCACAAGTACGTATGAATCTAATTTAGAGGATTCATTTGTAGCAAGGAAAATGAGGAAAAGATCCCCAAAGAGCCCTGATAGTGAGGGTTGTAAATATACCATGGAGGATAATGATCAATTCCTAGAAAAGGACGAGGAACTGTTTATAGAATAAGGAAACATTGGTAAATAATTGCAAGAGGATATGGAGAGGATAAAGTAGTTAGAAGAATTGGTAACTCATATTAGCAGAGGGACAGTGAAAGGGACACAAAGATCAAAGAATTAGAGGAAAAATTTCATAAGTTTGAGCATTGATCAAATTTCAAAATCCTTGCACAACTTGCCATGGTTGAGGTAGGTAATAAAGAGCCTATGCCTAAAGGACCAATTCCTCATTCAAGAACCCCCGCTGGTCCTACCATAGTATCCTTGGGTGTGGAGTTGTGGAAGAGAACCAAGGAATTCTCCCAAAAAAATAAAGATTGGGAGAAATAAAAGGCAAAAATGATATGCAACCACACTAGGGACCTTGAGAAATAGGAAACAAAAGAAAAGATTGCTAGTAAGAATTGGAGAAATAGCAGATAAAGCTACTAAATTGTTGAAATGTAGACCCTTGCAAGGGTATATGCATTATTTTTGCAAGAAAAGTACTTATGTTTCCATTTCAGTTAGTTAATCAGTTATTTTCCAATTGTTTTGAATAAGAAATTTGTGTTTTTGGAAACTTTCTTTGCTTCTACTTCAGATATGCAAGACTAATTATGTGAATTTTACTTGCATAATTTTGTTCTACTAGATGAAACAAAGTGGAATCCACTAATGTTTGTGGGGGACTTACAGATTAAAGAATTGACCTCTTATGTTAGGACTGAACAATAAAGGGGTGAGATATTGCAAGAATATAATGAAAGAGAAAAATATATTGCTATGTAGCTTTGTAAAGAGTCAAAAGATCCCAATACAGTTATAGAACAGTGGTCAGATCTCCTGGATTATAAAGGTGTAGGTAGAAAAATAATGAGCATTAGAGAAAATGACTATATCAGTGTCATGTCCCCTTTCCAAAATTAGCACTTACTATTTATAGTAAGTATAACCATCCAAATATACTAAATCAGGACCATTGGTTGATTGGGGAATTAATTTCCATTTTGATGATTTGATTAAATAAAAATAAAATTTAATCATTAAATAGATGTTTTAATTATTTATCACCCATACTCGGGCATGGTTTTTTGTTGGAGCATGTTTTGGCTAGAAAAGCATATTTGATTGCTTATGACAATAATTGTCATAAAAATAAATATTTTTGGGAAACAACTAATTTCATGGAGGCCAATCACGAAAGGAGCTAAAAATCATGACATGTAGGATTCCTTCATTTTTGGTATGGAGATTGGGTGCCCAACTTACCATTTTCATGTGGATTGCATTTAAAGGAAAAATTGGAAATTTTGCTATTGTTGTTTTTCTATTATTCAGAGGCTACTCAACCTGTGGAGAAGGAGATGCAAGAATGAAAGTTTGTAGGTTTTTAGGAAGGCTAAGGATGGGAATATGAGGTTATTCCATGTTCAAGCTCATACAAAGTTTTCCATTGTGTTGGAAAGATTCAACTTGGTGCATTGTTTCTTATTATTTGCAAGGGTTTGCTAGTGTAGAAATGTGTTGTGGTTTCAAATTTTTCTTTGGCTATAGGTTGCAGCACATATTAGTACATGTAATGTTCTCCATCATATATATTTCTGATCATAACATTATATTTGAGTTTGGTGGTGTTAAGGGTTTGGTTTTCAGCTTGGTGCATGTATTTGTGAAATGGTGAAAAATGGGTGTGCGCTTTCTTTCACTTTTAGGGTTTTGGACCTAAAAGGAAGGAGACACCAATTTCTAAACACTTCACTCAAGAAAAAACCCTTGAGATTTGAATGCAAAGGATATTGAAATCTAACAAAGGGAAGGTTCTAGGGATTGAATGATATCTAATGAGGGGTTCACCACCAAGTGTAAACTTGGAAAAGAAAATGTTTGAAAATACAGTGTGATATGCAAAAAGACCTAAAAGTGCAAGTAAAATGTAACAAAAAACTATGAAATTGGAAATGTGCACCTGTGAAATTGAAGAAGGCAGGATGGAGCTTTGGAATCCTAAAAACTATGATGTTGAAACCAACTGGAACTCATATGCCAGTCTGGGCGAATTAGTCTAGTTTCGGGAAAACTGTGCCAAAACAAGTTTTAGACAAATGGGTACTCAGATCTACAAAATTCATTTTAAGGCATGTACAATGGGACTCATTCACCAATAGTGGAAAATCAGTCCAATTCTATTTTTCTAGAAATTTTGAAGTGAATTATATGCCTCTCAGTTTGCTCTTCTATTCCTAATTCATATCCAGGTCTGAAACTGTAAGATTCAACCTATAAATCTTCTCGAAGCTTCTCCTAGGACTTTGAAAACTTTGAATTTCTTTGAAAAATTGATGAAAACTTTTCCAATCTTGTCTTCTTGGTAAATCTACAACCTAGCCCTACAAATCACACACAAGAAGAGGGAAAAATGTTGTGTGGTTAGTGAATAGGAGTTTGCCTTGGTCAAGCCCCTTGTTGGTAATTAAACCTTTGAAATAGAATGAAATATAGAAAGAGAATGGTGAATGAACAAAAGACAATGTTGCAACTCACCAAACCCTTGCAATAAGATGCTGCAAACATGTATGTAATGGATCCAATGGATGTAGACTTGAACTCTAGCTTGATGTTGATAGATGTTGAATGCAATGCTTACAAATACTACACCACAATTGTTAGCTCTAAAACAACATGATGCAAATAATTTTTGACATGATGGAAGACACTTGAAAATGCTCTTTAAAGCTTGATAATCTGGCCTTGAAATGCCTTGAATGATCTTGTAAACTATATACATGAATAATTGAATGCTAGGTATGAAAATGAGAGAAAGAACCTTGTATTTATACTTAATTATGCAATAATTCTTGAAATTACAACACGGGTTGGCCTTAGATCTTAGAGAATAAAAACCCGCCAAAATTTTAAATTAAATTTGAATTTTGAGTTAAAGGGGACTCATTCGCCACCCTGGGCGAATGGATCCCACCTAAGGGGACTCATTTTCCCATAATGGTGAATGAGTCCCACCTTAGGAATTTAAGGTGGGTTTCAGGATTTTGATGTTTTAAATGATATTTGTTAGGATTATTCTCAAAAATACACATAAGTAAGACCTTTGGATGCAAAATGGGGCCAATTAAAGCATAAGAAAGCCCAATTATTAATGAAAATCCTAGAAAATCATGAAAGTGTGTTAAAACACTTTACAACACTTTGAAATAAGGCTTGGATAAGCTTAATTGATTGATAAGTTCCTAGAAAAGCGTGAAAGTGTGTTACAACACTTCACAACACTTTTGTAAGGCATCATTACATTTCATTTGTTCACAAGGGCCCAAGACCTAATGTGAATGTGTTTAACCACATTACAACACTAAATCAAGGCAACATTAAGACAAATTCCACAAGGAGGACCCAAACAAGTGAAAAAACTGAAGGACCCTTTTTGCAACACTACATTTAGCCCCCAATTTAGTGAGAGGATGAACCTACTTCAAACTCACACTAAAGTAGAAAAACACACACCAAGAGGGGTTACAATGAACTAATTCTAGCAAGATGAGACAAAAACAATCAAGAGGGGTGATCAAGCCCCCAGGATCAAGACCCCATGGAAAACCAACATAAGCACAAAGGAACACACATGAAAATGATATAAAGAACAATGGAAAGGCCAATCATACACTGCCAAAGATGGAAAGAGAAAAAAAAGAAAGAAGAGAAAGAATCAGATCAAGCTTCGATTGTTTTTCCATCCTAACGTGGATCAGATCTAGGTTGTTTGTTTAGAAAAATGCATACTCACTCTAAGGTGATGAAACTCATGGCTGTTCGTTGGGTGAGAAGTCCTAAAATGTGAGAAACATACACTCATGGCTTGTATGCACTCACACGCATGCAAGTGTCTATGGGGAAATTCATGCCTCAGATTGGGCTTCTCGCTCAACCATACCAAAGTTATACCTCCTAGTAACTTTAATAAGGCACCACAAAAGAAATGACTTTTTGAGCTTCATGAGACAAGCAAAATTTTGTAAGCTTGGAGCTCATGAACAAACATGATGGCACTACAGGTATGCAAGTTGTGTTATGCAAGGTGGCCATATAACAACAAATGCAACATGCAACATGCAACATGCAAAGAATGTTCAAAGGAGTCTTTCTTATTTCATGCAAGGTCTTTAACTTAGGGAACATTGTGCCTAATGTCTCCAAGAGAGGACCAATCAAAGAATAGAAGATTCACAACATAGGGGATGTAGTGTGTCACATCAAGCCACTAAGAGAAATTTAATATGATAAGATGTATAACACTCATGAAGGAAACTATAGCCAATGTCATCCAAAAAGTGAAAAACACACATATAAAGTAGGCTGCACTAAGAACCAAGAAAAAGGAAAAATGCAAAAGAATAATGCCAATGTATGCCCCCACTTTAAAGGAATTGTTGACACCACACTATGAGCAATTAATTTAAAGTAGGAAATGATAAATGCTAACAAGAAAGAAAACATGAGAGCCAACTTGGAAAGTGCTATTCCAAGTCATATGTTTTCGAGTAAGGTTGCATCATGTAAAAGAAAAAGGAAAGAAAGAAAGCGGTTGACCCCAAAATGAAAACGCCAAACACATAAGGGATCTATGGATTTGGGGTTAGTATGTTCGTTGCTGCAATGTTTTGTAAGGAGCTCAAAACTGTCATCATCCCCAAAATACACATAGAACTGGAAGAATGACACAAAGAGAGCGAAAACAAAGAAAAACCTATTGGGTCAATATGGAAAGGACATAGGGTGTCTCGACGCTTTGTGTCATCCCCAAAAGGAAAACACAAGACCAATGAAAAAGAAAAGGAAAAAGAGAAAGGAAAATATTTTGGATCAATATGAAGGAGACATGAATGTCACAATGCCTTGCGTCATCCCCAAAAGGAAAACACAAGAAAATAAAAAGGAAAAGGTGAAAGCAAAAGTGATGCATGACGTAGAGAAGAATGAAGGTACAAATAAAGGAATGCCACAAAGAGAGAGGGAACATCACGGGGGGGTCACATTACACACATGCCATCACACAAAAGAAAAAAGAAAAGAAAATTTAAAAGAATAGTAAGGCAAATGCGAGTCAACCGATGAGCAAGTAATCCACTTCCCAATCTTAGTCTGTATAAGCAGAAGGTGAACAACACAACTAAGGGACAAAAAAAAATGCATTACTAGGACAAGGCTAGCAAATTATTTCCCCCACTAAGTGCAAGACAAGAATGAGCCGAGAGAGGTAATGGGAAAGATCATGCAATAGTGAGAATGGAATATTCTACAACTATTGCATGACAAGGGGTGAAATTATATGAAGCTAGTCAATCACACGATGGAAATCATTGCCATCAAAGTGATTTTTTTTCAATATTAACTGAAATGAATGACATTCATTGATATTGTGTCTAAGAACATGATGATATGCACAATGTGGAACTTTTACATCTTTAGGATATAGCACCAACCTATTCATAGGTGGTAATGTGATTAGTTCTTTGTTTAAAAGTATTTGTAATTTCCTTTCACTTTTAGGTGGTGGACAAAGAGGAAACTTTAGTTTTTATAACTTGTAAGGCCTCTTGCATTCACTAGATTCACCCTTTTCTTTAGTTGGAGGAGTACCCGAGGGGATCCTTTCATCCTTGGAATTGTTATTAGTCAGGGGTTGCTCTATAGGAAGAAGGACATTCAGATCGAGGGGAATCAAAGATCATCATACCATCATCTCAAAGCTTTAGATATTCTCTAGGAGGCTTTCTGTTATGAGGGGAATCTTGATAGCCTATCCCCTTTGTGTTTTCAGCAAGTGGGATTTGATATGAGTTGATGAATTTCATGTTCACTTGTTGTGTCACATCCTTGTTTACTCAAGATTGTGAAACCTTTTACATATGTTTCTTCATGGTTGATAAGAGTGTTTGTTACTTTGTTATCATAAAATGGTTGAGTGTTTGCTTGTCTAGAGGAACTAGGTTCACCTTGTGTAGGGAACTTAGATTCAACTTTTGTTTTAGGATGTAAGTAACCAAACATCTCAAGAGGTGGTATTGTAGGAAGATCTTGTTATTTCATGGATGGATAGAAGGATGCATTGGCTTCAAGGTTGTCAAGGAAATTGTTTAGGAACCTATTCATGCTATCATCATCTTCTCTAATGATGTCAACATCACGAGGAGGACATGCATTAGGAATTGAAGGAGCATAAGTGAGTTCAATGCCATTAGGATTAGTTCCAAAAGTACAACTTGACATATCTACTAAGGATTTTAATGATCCAAATCTTATTAAAACACATATCCATGATGCAAATTTTAGATTATAAACTATGCAACAATGTTGTAAATGCAATTTTGATTTTAAGCAATGCACAAGATGAATGAAACTAAATGCTATGAAGTACTAAAACAAAAAGTTTGCAAACAGAAACAAAAAGGTAACAACAAAAAACAAAAAATAAAAAAATGAAGACTAAATGCCAAAAAATGTAGTGAAAAATATGCAAAGGGACTGATTTTCCCTAAGTGGCGAATGAGTCTAGGTACCAATTTTTTAGAACTTTTATAGAATTTATGATTTAAATTTTATGCTTTCTATGTTTTTTGATGCAAATCTAAGATGTAAATGCAAAATTTTATTGATTTTCACTGGATTTAAGATGCAATAATGCAAGGTAAATGAGCTTTTCACTAATGCAAATTTTGAAACCCTAGAATGCAAAAAAGCAAATGCAAAATGCAATGCAATGTTAAATCTAGGATGAAAATGCACTCCAAATCAGAATTATAATGCTTTATATGCAGGTTCACCAAAATGAAATGGTGAAAAATGGGTGTGTACTTTCTTTCACTTCTAGGGTTTTGGACCTAAAAGGAAACAAACACTAATTTCCCAACACTTCAATCAAGAACAAACCCTTGAGATTTCAATCCAAAGGAGATTAAAATCAGACA
This sequence comes from Sequoia sempervirens, assembly GCA_007258455.2. Lineage (NCBI taxonomy): Eukaryota > Viridiplantae > Streptophyta > Pinopsida > Cupressales > Cupressaceae > Sequoia > Sequoia sempervirens. Next base: position 194,108 of record VDFB02218320.1, on the reverse strand, counting down.
AAGGCAAGGTTATAGGGATTGAATGATATTTGATGAGGGGTTCACCACCAAGTGTAAACTTGGAATTTTTTTTTTGAAAACATAGTGTGATATGCAAAAAGACTTAAAAATGCAAGTAAAATGTAACAAAAAACTATGAAATTGGAAATGTGCACCTGGGAAATTGAAGAAGGCAGGATGAAGCTTTGAAATCCTGAAAAATCTAATGTTGAAGCCAACTGGGACTCATATGCTAGTCTGGGAAAATTAGTTTAGTTTTGGGAAAACTATGTTGGAACAGGTTTCAGACAAATGGGTACTCAGATATGCAAAAATCCTTTTTAGGCCTGCATAGTGGGACTCATTTTCCAATAGTGGTGAATCAGTCCACTTCTAATTTTCTAGAAATTCTGAAGTGAATTCTATGCTTTCCATTATGCTCTTCTATTCCTGATTCAAATCCAAGTCTGAAACTATAAGATTTAGCTTGTAAATCTTCTCCAAGCTTCTCCTAGGACTTTGACAACTTTGAATTTCTTTGACAACTTGATGACAAATTTTCCAATCTTAAATTCTTGGTAAATCTACAACCTCGCCTTGCAAATCACACACAAGAAGAGAGGAAAATGTTGTGGGGTTAGTGAATATGGGTTTGCCTTGGTCAAACCCCTTGTTGGTAATTAAACCTTTGAAATAGAATGAAATATAGAAAGAGAATGATGAATGAACAAAAGATAATGTTGCAACTCAACAAATCCTTGCAATAAGATGCTGCAAACATGTAAGTAATGGCTCCAATGGATGTAGACTTGAACTCTACCTTGATGTTGATAGATCTTGAATGCATTGCTTACAAATACTGCACCACAATTGTTGGCTCTAAAACAAGATGATGCAAATAATCTTTGAAATTGATGGAAGCCACTTGAAAATGCTCTTAAAAGTTTGATAATATGGCCTTGAAATGCCTTGAATGCTCTTGTGAATGCTCAAATGCTCTTGTAAACTATATGCACAAATACTTGAATGATAGGTATGAAAATGAGAGAAAGAACCTTTCATTTATACTTAATTATGCAATAATTCTCGAAATTACATCACAGGCCAACCTTTGACCTTGGAGAATAAAAACTCGCCATAATTTTAAATTAAATTTGAATTTGAGTTAAAGGGGACTCATTCGCCACCCTGGGTGAATGGGTCCCACCTAAGGGGACTCATTCACCCATAATGGGAAATGAGTCCCACCTTAGGAATTTAAGGTGGGTTTCAGGATTTTGATATTTTAAATGATATTTGTTGAGATTATTCTCAAAAATACACATAAGTAAGACACGTGGATGCAAAATGGGGCCAATTAAAGCATAAGAAAGCACAATTATTAATGAAAAGCCTAGAAAAGTGTGCAAGTGTGTTACAACACTTTACAACACTTTGAAATAAGGCTTGGATAAACTTAATTGACTGATAAGATCATAGAAAAGTGTGAAAGTGTGTTACAACACTTCACAACACTTTTACAAGGCATAATTAGATTTCCTTAGTTCACAAGGGCCATATACATAATGTGAATGTTTTTAACCACATTAAAACACTAAATCAAGGAAAAATTAAGCTAAAATTCATAAGGAGGACCCAAACAAGTGCGAAAAAGTGGAAGGGCCCTTTTTTCAACACTACAATTTGCTTATAGTTTTAGGATTTTCCATTATATTTTGTTGCAGCTATAGTTCATTGTTATTTTCTGTTGATGATGGCAATATGATGTAATTTTCATGATAATAATAGTAATACAACATCATATGACAATTTCATACTTTCTTGAGTTATATTTGTACAATTTGATGAAGTTTATTTCATACTCGATCTCTATTATTATTGCAAATGAAACAATCTTTGTGAAATATTATTTAATTGTAAAAATATGAATTTATTTCTAGCAAGGGACATTACAGTGGTATTAGAGCCATGATCTTGCTATCTTGATGGTTTGATCATATTTTGCAAAAGGAAAGATGAGGTAAAAAATGGTTGATCACATGGAAGATTTGGCTAGAGATCTAGCAACCATCTGAGAAACATATATTGAACAAGATGAAGGATTTAAAAAATATTTCCCATATAGTGACTATATCATTTAGATGCAGAACATGATGGCTATCAAGGGTTATATAAAACATTCAAATTCAGGTGGAAAAGATCTTAGGGGTAAAGTTATTAAATCTTCAGCTCCCACTTTGATGGATCAAACAAGACCTCAATTAGAGATTGGTTATTTGAGATGTAGGACTATTACTATTCTAATTCCATGGATGAGCAAGTTTCCCTTCTGTATGTGATCCTGCATCTTGAAGGAGATGCTCTTGATTGGTGGTAGGTTAAGGTATGAACACCCAAGTCCACATTCAAGTAGATTCTTTTGAAGAATTTTGTCAAATTTTGATTGATAGATTTGAATAAAAGGGTGAAAAGGAGCAGATAGTTGTAGAAGAATTTATAGCAAGAGAGTCTAATGTAGTGAGTGTTTTGAAGAATGATGAATGTGTGATAAAGTCTCAAGATGATTATTTGATCATGCATGATATTTCTATGAATAATGTGATGTATGAAGAACCAAAGAAAGTGATAGAAAAACCTAAGATACAAATTCAAAATATGGAAGAAATGATAATGTTGAAACATAAAAAAAATAGAATTACGAGAAGAAAAATAGGAAGCCTTGAATCATAATTTGGATTCATTTGTTGAAAACTCTAAGACTATGAACCTTGATGCCTTCTGTGGAGTTTAAAATGATGATGTTTTCTCTGAGGTTCTTTCAGAAGTTGAACATGAAAGAGGAAAAAGTGATGACATCTCCAATTTAGTATTTGATGCTCACTCATATCATTTCATTGATGATATTTCATGCGGCTTTGAGTTTGGCTTCCAAACCAAGTTTATGGAGAAATAATTTGATGAATATTTTAGTCCTAGGAAGATGGAGAATGCCACTTCCAAAGAGGCTACCACTGATGGGGAGCATAGTGACTACTTATATGTTGATCAAATTAATCATCCCACTTTCACCTAGGATCTAGGTGTGTCAGTATCTAAGCATGATGATGATCTATCTTGGGATGAATTTCCCTTTCATTTTAATGTTGTTTTAGATTCATCTCTAAAGAGTAAAGACATGTAGGGAGGATTTCATTGAATAAGCTAAGGCTAAAAGCATTTATTTTGATAAAAAAAAGAATCCTAGATGATGAGCTAAGACATAGTGGCATTGTTGATTTGGTTCTTCAACCTAATCCTACACATTTTCATCAAATTTGCAAAGAAGAGGTTTATGAGGTTTGGGATAGCCATGGTGTAGTTGGTGACAGGTATGAGGAAGATTTTAGTGTTGGCATGCATCATAATTTACAAAAACTTGACATGCATGAGGAAAGTTTTAGTAATCCATTTTTGGAGTAGTCTAAAAATGAAGTGAAAGTTTATCTAGATTGGATAGTGCACTTATTCATGTAGAAGTCATCATTAAAAACACACCAAGAAGTCAAAATGAGTTTAATGTTGCCTATGCGGAATTGTAAATAATGAAGTACACCACAAAAGAAACCAAAATAGCTTACTTGCATATGATACATGTTAGAGATATGGCTAATAAGTTTGCAAATGAGACCCTATTCATGTCTAAGCAATTAAGGGAAGAAGTCAGTGAGATCACTAGTAAACTTAAAACTACAAAGCTTACTTTGGAAAGTGTCTAAGAGATAATTTTAGAGGAAAGTGGTCAATTCTATGAGGCCCAATAGTTTAGGGAAAGGACCAAGGAGGACAAACCTGTAATGAAGGATTTAGATTGCATCCAAGAAGAGCATGAATTGGAACATTAAGATGGTTGGAGTTTGGACCAACAAGAGGATGGATTTAATTTTGGAATTGAAGAAAAAATTTAGATTGTTGATAATCCTATATTTATGATGGATGCTTATTTAACCCATAATAATCCCTTATTTGAGTTGGAAGCTAATAGATTTTAGTGATTAGATTAGGGTTGATTGTAGGACTCAAAACCTAGGTGTAGTTTCTTGCTATGAGGTGTTGTCTCAAGATTGGATTTGTGAATGATAGTTTGCACCTAGCTAAACATAGACAAAAAAAATAATGTTAGTCACATTAACAAGCACAAACAATCATTCCCTATGAGATTCTTGATCATACAAAGATAAGAAAATATGAAACAAAGCATAAGAGAAAATAAAATAAAAGCATGTAAACCTATCCAAATAGATCAAACCTCCATCCCATAGGGGTATTAGTGTCACTTTGATGTGGAAAATGGCCCTTTCCCAATCCCTTGTGATAAACTTCAAGATCCTTAATGAACAATGGTGATTTTTGATGCAAAATGTGATAAAATCAAGCCAATATGATGATGAAATTCTATAGCTATGTGATGAATTTGAGTAGAGTAATAGTGCATGAAGTTGTGGATACATATTCAATAGAGGAAGCCTCTATTTATAGGAAATAAGGGTTGAAGAATGGATGGAATTGAGCAATGTGGAACTAATATGGGAACCAATAGCTTTGTGACACTTGTCACAAGGCTAATGAAAGCCATGGGGATATGTGTATGAGCACATTTGGAAAGAAGTGATGAGTTAAGACATGTAGGTGAGATTGTAAGGGGATGTAAGAGAATTGAATAAATATGGTTGAGAATGTAAGGGAATGTTGGTGAGGATGTAAGAGAGGTTAATGCCCTTGTAAGAGGCAAGATGGAATGTAAGAAGAATTGAACACCTTTGTAAGAGACATTAAAGATGTTTGTAAGAGGCTTTTAAAGCCTTTGGAGGGAAAGTCAAGTTGAGGGAACATTCTTAGAGAATATACCTTAGTGAGGGGAAATAGGCTAATTAATTAAAATAAATGAATTTCATGTGCAACTTGGTTAATGAACCATGGGTTTATTTGACCAGGGTGGGGTTAAAAGCTAGATAAATGGATAATGGAGATTATGAGGCAGCTCGAGGTCAATTAATTCAGAATTAATTTAGGAAATTTGGGGGTTTTATGACATTTGTTTAAATAATTTAGATTTATTTAATCAAATGAGAGGACATTGGGTTTTAATTAAATAATTTGATTTATTTATGTAGACATTGAAAAATGTCCTGAATGATATCACACACTCGAATAAGGTATACTAACATCATTTCCTCTTGAAACCCATCATCTTTAAGCTTAATTGATTAAATTAGCGTAGCTATTTAATTAACTATGTCATTTACATCTATTAACCTAATTCATCAAATCAGGTTAATTCACCCCCTTTTGCACTAACATTTCATCTCATTAAATTAAATAAATCAAAGTATTTAATTTAATTCCCTAAGTCTTCCCATTTAATTAAATAGCCCTAAGTTATTTAATTAAATGTCATTTAACCTTTTCCCCATTCATTAAATCATTTAATTTAATGAATATCACTTAATTCTTCTAATCCCCTAATTGTATGATTAAAACCTTGTTTAATTAGCAATTATCTAATTAATCCAATTACCCCCAATTGCAAGAGAATATTCCCATGGAATATTCCCTCCCCTTTTGCACAATTAAGCTTTGTTTTAATTAGAAAAATCTCCTTTTTCCTCACCCATGAATATTATGAAGAATATTCTTTCTCCTCCAATCATTTAAGAAAGGGAATATTCTCACAAAGCTTCATGAGCAAGATAGCTTGAAACCTCTTGTGCAAGTTAATTTTTGACCTCTTGTATAGGTCAAAAGTGTGCTTGTTTGGAAGGAATGAGAACCCTTGATTAAATCTCTTCTTGCATTCTCACCTGTTGATGAGAATACATGATCCATGCCTCCTATTTCCTCCATCCTTGACCATTGATTAGCTTTTTCAATCTCAACCCTTCATTTCTCATTTGATTTCCTATAAATAGGTCACTATTTGGAGAAAAATGGATCCATCTTTCAATTTGAAAATTTATGCTGTTTAAATCACTCACACTCACACTCATTTTTAACTCACATTTAACATATCTTAGTTCATTTTTAGTTGCATAAATAGCTTAGCATCTATTAATGACTTACATAATGCACCCATTTAGCTAATTAGATAATTAATATTTGATTTTTTTTAGTTTAAATCTCATTTAGATTAGCTTAGCAATTGCATATCTACATCTTTTAGCATAAAATCATATTAAATTAGCTTTTTCATCATCTTTATTTAACATAAATCATGTTTTTATTTACATCTCACAACCATAAATCATCGATTCTCTTCAATAGAATCGATTGAAACAAGTTCACTGATCACGAGATTGGGAAAGGGTCATCATTCCACATCAACGCAACACCACTCTCAAGAAGGGATAAGTTTCAAATGGATTAGAGTAGACATTTTAACACTTTCATAGTTTAGAGTGCTTTGTTTTAATGAATTTCTAGTTAACTTCAATTCGATCGATCTCGTTTGGATTGAGTATTAGTGGCATGTATATACTTTGATTCTTCATGGATCAAGCATAATCAGCCCATACTAATATCCTTGGTCACATTTTGGCGATAGAAGGAGGGATTTACTAACTTTTTTTGATGTTTTTTTCTTAAGAACTTCGTGAGTTGCAGGTTTCTGGGCTAGAGAGATGCTTTTGGAGGCTACAACGACACTATTTTTCACCAAAGCGACACTATTATTCACCAAAGTAATGCTTTTGAAAAAGTGTTGCTAGAATTGAAAAAAGTGTCACTATAATGCAAAAGCGTCGCTATATTGCTATAACAACGCTATCATTTTCTTGCTTTTATAGTCTATCTCAAAATGGTCATATCTTGGTCATACAAAGGTCTTTTTCAAAGATTTTTTTAAAAAAATGGGGTAGAATTTCATACTCTATGCAATGGTATAAGTGTTTCTCAATTCTAGTGCAGTTAAATTTTCCATTTTTGAACCTAAATTCAAATCACATTACAACTTGGTCTAGATTTTAGGGTTTTAATGCTTAATCATTTATCTAACCCTAACATCTTGTTTTCTTGATTTCATCTAACATTTGGAACATTGATTGCAGGTTTGAAGAGGAGAATGGAACACTTAACTGAAGAAAAATTCATTTGAATTTGTAAGAGAGGGGGACCACTGCATACAAGAGCCCAGGTCACAGAGGGTTGAGATGCAAGAGGCTTCCCTAACTTACCTCAACTAAGTGTATGTTTAGGGTATGAGGATGAGAATGATGAAGATTTTTAGGGTCCTACGATCACTCTAAAATCTGAGTTTCAATGTGGGGTGAGGCGAGTCGATCTTTAGGTCCAACTTTGCACCTTAGAGAGCTATTTTCCTAAGGACGTCAGTGCAAACTTTGGATGGCAACGCGGCGTGCTGGCGTCTCAGAAACGCGTTGTAGTTTGTATGGTCAGATTATAGTAGAGACGATGTTAAACACATCAAAATGACTTACCAACCTAGATATCTAGTTAAAATGATAGAATGATGTAACTAAATAGATTAAGTAATCTCTAATGTTATACAGTAAATAAGCAAAAGTGATAAAGATGAGGAGAATCTCATTGATGAATTCGTTCGCAAGCTAATCCTCCAAGAGCTTGCACACCTACACACAAAAAGAGAGAGAATGTTGGGGGTGGCTATATAGGGGTCTTCCTTATTCAGACCCTCGTTTAGGTGTTCCCACCACAAAAAACTAATGGAAAAGATAAAGGAGTGATAAAACACAAGCACTACAAAAATAGTACTATGCTACTCAACCAAATGATAGAAGAGAGGAGAGGGAAGCTGACCACCTCCATTAAGAGCACTCAAGGCTACTTGGGGGAGAAATGAGAGGAACTCAAGCCTCTTCTGCAATGGCATGGTCCCAAACTTGCTTTACCGACGTGATGGAGTGAGATATTGCTGCTATCGAATGCTTGGAGGTGAGCTTGTGAGAGTGAGACTATGAGAGCCAAGTCTATTCTAGATTTCTTCCAACCTCCAAATGAAAGTTCAAAGATTGATTATGATGGGATGAGAAAGAAAATGGCCATATTCAAGTCGGGTGGCCGAATTGTTGCCAATGGGAAGAGTACCGCCTCTATTGGCTCAACTGTAGGAATCTGTCAGGGACGTAAGTGTGCCGCACGAGTGTCCTCAATAGAAACGCCTTCACCAACACACAAAATAGGTGCCAAGTGGATTACCATCAGTGGGCTTAAGTGAATTAAGCCTTTGACTTAGATTTTCTAAAGTGTAATAAGAAAAAAAGGGGAATTGCACCTAGGGTGCAAATTCGTTCTTACACATTTTACCCCCACTTTAGTGAGCACAAGTACTAATGAGTGTTCGGTAAAGTCGATCAAGAAGAGAGTAGGGTTAGAGAAGTATACTTGAACCATCGAGGATGCAGATGATGATCTGGTGAACTCGAAGATGCAGGGAAAACAAAAGACTCCATAGTTGCTCAGAACTATGAAGTTGGAACAACAGTGCCTTACAAGCCTACAGACTTGCAAGGAGGTAACCCCCAAGATCTCTCACATGGAGGAAGCACCAAGGAAATGGACTCCGCAGAGTTAGGAAGCGGTGACATGTCTACCCACATATAGAGCATGTTAGAAGTGGTGACACATCTACCTGTAGATAGAGCATGTCTAAAGTGTCGATATGTCCACACAAATAGAACATATCTAAAAGAAGTGACATGTCTATCCACAGATAGGATATGTCTAAAGCGTTGATGCATCTACCCATAGATAGAACACATATAAAAGTAGTGACATATCCACCTGCAGATAGAACATGTCTAAAGTGGCCGGTCATGCAGACCAAGAAAATTTAAAAGGGATCCCTCGGGAACCCTTCAAAAGGAGAGGGGTCCACTCAAGGGACACACTATTTGAATTTGTAAGATCTAGTCAAGCTACCCCCAAGCTAGACACGAAAGGATGAATGGAATGAGTCTAGTCAGGTTGCCCTCAGGCTAGATGTGCAAGAGTCCATTCGTTACAAAGGCTTTCAAAGAAAGGGTCCTTAAGGAACTTGTAGTGAAAGTATAAGGGGGGTCCACTCAAGGGACACACAATTCAAAAAGTCACCATCCTAGAGTGATTCATCATCAAGGGATCCTTTCAAAAGATGTTCACTTCATAAAGGAATTCGAAAGGAAGGCCATGCCCCCACATGAGGGGAAGTCAAAGTAGTTCCCGCTTCAGAGGAAGGTATTCAATTCCTTTCTTTACGAACCCATGATGAAGGAGACATATTTTGTTAGGGTTCCAAGTTGAGAATGTGCTTCCAAGGAAAGCGTGTTGTCAGGAATTTCAAGAAAAGATTCGTTGGTGGAAAATTCATTTTCTAAAATTTAGAGTGTTAAAGAATGTTGTCACACATAGGAGGGACAACTCAAGAAAAGAAGAGAGAAAGATAAAGAGGAAACAAAAATAACAAATAAAGGGAATAGGGGGATCTGGTTTAGCGAGGTCAGATCTCTTTGAGCTCATATAATAGTAGGTAACCGCAATACAAGGTGAAAGATCATCAATCCCCAATCAGATCAAGAAGAATGCACGAAAAGAAAAGTAAAAATAAAAAATTGGGTCAACATGGAAGGGGAGCCTAAATGCCCCAACTACTTTGCATCGTCCCCAATTTACTGAAAATCAAGCACAAAAATAGAAGAATGGAGGTACAAATAGAAGGTTTATGACACAAAAACCATGCCTATATCCAAGCACCAACAAGGGTGACGAGGGTCATCCAAGCACACATAGCATGGGTACGGGGGAACACATCACAAGACACACACACACAAAATATTAAGAAAAAGGGGGCCTCCTCCTAACACTGCTTGGCCAAGAGGTTGTTTGATTCCCAATCCAAATCCTCGTAAGGGGAAGGAGGATGAGTCTATAAAGGAGAAATGTTAAGAGGAGGGGTATTTGACCCTCCCACAATAAGGGCCAAGGAAGAGGGCCCCTCAAGCTCCTCTCCACCAAGCTCTTATGGAGTCAAAGTTAGCAATTTCGTGAAGATCACCAATAGGGTTGGGACTTCATCCATAGAGCTAAACATGCACCCCATGTGAGTGCTATGTCTTGCTTTGGTGGATGGGATGGACTGCGCCTGAGATCCACCGCTAGGCTCACCAAATGATTCAAGAGCGGTGATAAACTTAGGAGACGTCAGGATTGGTTCTGTCATAAGGAAAAAATAGGTCATCATAGGGCCACCTTGCAAAGGTGGGCTCCTCTTGCATCCTTTATCATGAGAAGGACTAGCCCTTGCCTTCTTCTTCGTAGGAGGGGATGAACTCCTTGCAGAAAAAGCTAGAGGTGCAGAGGAGGAAGAGGACAAAACTGTAGTGGATACGACCAAAGTGTTAACCATATCCATGGGTTTTGGGAATGGCTGAATATTTGGAATGGACATTAGCAAATATGGCTCCACCGAGGGAGCGATAAACATGTGTACCCAATTAGGGTTAGGTGCTTTTGTGCTCACAATGGGAGCCAAGAACGGATTAGGAAAAAGAGACACAACAAGAGAAAGGAAGATGACTTTGTAGAGGGCCCTAAAGTAGGGTTGGTCATTTCTTCTTCCTTCTGTTGTGAAGTGGATTGCTCGACCATGAGAGCCTTTCACCGATGCTTGCACTCTTGTGCAAGGCAGTTACTATGGCTCTTAGTGTTAGAAGCCACAACTTGTGAAGGGACATGAGTTTCCTGCTTGACCATAGAGACATCCACTACAGTCATTTTTGGTGGAGGAATGGGTTCCTATGCAGGAGTAGGGGGGATTAGGCTATGGACCGATGGGAGGAGTCGACTCAAGAGCCTCGACAGCAGGCCTCTTTCTTCTCATTGCCTTAGGAGTAGGAGCAGTAGGAGGCCGCAAATCAAATTCTTTGTGAGAACCTTTCCTTCTGCCATACAAGTAGTACCATGGTCCTGGAAATTAATTAGGAAGATCTATGATTCTAATCTTGGGCTTACTCCAAGGAGGAATCATCAGATTTAATGGATAGCCACGGGCTTGTTCATCCAGTAATCTTCCCAAGAAAGGGGAGAGGACGAGGCAGTTCGTGAAAGGGTCATCTTCCCTTTACCTTTACAGGAAGAGGGAGCCACTATGGGATTCTCCTCCTTCAAGGAAGAGGGAGCCACTATGGGATTCTCCTCCTTCAAGGAAGAGGGAGTGGATGGTGTAACCTTCTCTTTACCTTTGTGGGAAGGAGAAGGGATTGGTGTGGAATTCTCTTCTCTTTTAGAGGAGGAGTAGTCGTGGGTGTGGGCTTCTTCTCTTCCTGGGAAGAGGAGGTAACTAGTTTCTCTGTGACAGGAAGGGTTAGCTTTGGCTCCCCTTTGCCTCCATTTTTATACTTCACATAGTTCTTGTAAAGTAGATCTATTCTTGGAGGAAGCAAACTGACCAAAGAGGGCCAAAAGTGATCCAATGAATATCTACCATGAGATACCAAAGGTTGGTATCTGACGTCATGCACTACATGCACGAAACCCTTGTGGGAAAACTTTAAGCATTTGTGGATAATAGAAGTGATCCCATTCATGGAAGCCAACCAACAGATGCCTAGCTTCACTTTGAATAGGTTTGAATCTAGAATAACATCAAGGACCATGTCAACAGTCCTAGGTCCAACTAGGATGGACAAAGTGATCGAGCCATAAGGTTTGAGGTTCATACCATTGTGGGTACGGATGGTAGATCTTGTTTCTCCATATTTTTATTTTTGCAGTGAGTTTAATACCAATTTTTCCTCACTAACAACATTTACACGGCTCGCGGGGTCTATCAAGACACCTATCACAATGTTACCATTGATACGAGCGGGAATGTAAAGAGGTGAGGGCTTGTTGTTCAAAGGTAGATCCTGTGTTGTAAATGTAACATTTAGCGAATCGGATGTGAGTGAAACAATGGAAGTCACCTTGACCATATTTACATAGGCCCTAGGTTGAGAAGTAGAATTAGTGGGATCGATAATCATGTTAGCAGAATGTGACAAAAATAGGTCCATGTATATTTGCAATTCACTATTTTCTTTCATTGTTGATTTGTTCATGTTCTATTTATTCCCATCGAGACGAATGTTATCGTACTCGATGTGGTATTGTATTTCATGATGCAACTACATACAATGCTTGGTATCATGTCCATTAACATGATGGTACTGACAGAAAGTGCTCCCATCATACCACTTAGGGTAAGATTCCTTAACAGGATTAGGAGCTGGAAAAGTTACAATCTTATCTCTCAACAACTTTTGTAAGGAGGTATAGGATTTCGATAGCTTTGTGAACTTTCGATTGTGTCTGAGGTTGTTGTCATTAGTAGCAGCTACTACATTTGCAATGGCTTTTCCTTTTCTGGAGATTGATATAATGGATTTCCCTTCAAAATGGGTGTGCGGGGAATATCCCCCAAACTGAGCAACCGTATGTTGGTACTCTCATAAAGTTGTACACAGATGTGCGAAAGAAGGATATTTCATCAAGGAGAACTTCTCTTTCTAAGGCCTTTGTAAGTTTCCTATGAATACCTTCTACATGTTAGAGTCAGGCAACTGATATGAGATTTGTGAAAGAAGCACTTGGTAACGCGCTATGAAGTCAGTGATCTTCTCATTGTCTACTTGCTTACATCGGACGAGATCCAAGAAGCTCATCTTCGACCCGATATTTGCTTGGAACTGTCTAAGGAATTGGTTAACAAGCTGATCGAATGAGAAGATAGAATTGTCAGGAAAGGAACAATACCACTCGAGTGTTGTTTCCTTGAGAGATCAGGGGAATAGTTTAGCCATCAAAGCATCATGATGGAAGAAGTCAGTGCAAAGAGCATTAAAGGAAGACACATGTTTATGGATCCCCCTTGCCACTAAATTTCTCAAACTTTGGAATCTCCATTCCCTGGGGGAAAGGATTGTTTAAGATAGCGACTGAAAATGGACTATGTTAGAAGAAGGGCTAGAAAATGGGATGGGTCGAGGCTCGCTAACTGACTCTGCATCTTACCCATATTATGAAGTAGAGTGTTTAGAATAGGGTCGTTAGAAGATAGAGGGCTAGAGGATCCTCCTCCTCCAAAACCATTGCTAGGTCCACTTCCAAAACCACCACTGGTGTGACTTCTACTAGAGCTGCTACTAGAGCCACCACCACCGGTAGGGCCTTCCCCGGAACCACTTCCATGACCTTGACCAAAACCACTTTTTCCAGCACCACCTCTGCTACCAAATCCACTGCCACTACCAAAGCCTCCACCACCTATTCTGCTGAAACCTCCACCCTCGGAGGTGACAGAAGGGGTAAAGCTAAAGCCCAACGAGACCTTATTCACTTTGACAATTTTTGATGGATTAGGGATGGAAGCAATACTAATGGAAGTGATTGCATCATTCATGTAAATTGAAGTAGGAGGCATTGATACTCCTAATTGTCTCTCAGGCTCTTGAAAGGTGACTCCTTACACAAAACCAGAGTTGCCCAAAGGAGCGCACACTTTGGTGATACCAAAGAGACTACTTAGAAGTTCAATGCCCATTTGATATTTTCCCATCATGTGTTTTAATTCACTAACAACCTGAGTGGCCCTAGCCATCTTCAAATTTCTTTCCAAATGGTGTTCAAGGTCACCAAATCCTTTAGTAAGGGAAAATACATAATCAACGAGAATTTGAATGACCTCATGCTCATCCACCGATGATGGCATGGGAGACATAGGAGGTGTGGGAATGCGATCGGTCTCGTCAGTGAACCCCATCTCATTCCTCAATAACTATTTTTGTTTGACCAAACTAATGGTGAGACCAAAGAAAAGACCTTTAGAGATACCAAGTGAGACATTCATTCTATCCATTGGGAAGTGTCGTATACTTCTCAGGATATGCGTAGAAGTTGTGGACTAGGTTGTGATGCTCATAAACCTTCACAACATGCGAGGTCACAACAACCATGAAATATATAAAGGGAGTTTCAACACCAACAAATGAATAGACGTTGGTTCACATCGGGTACACCAAAAATGTAAGAGAGGGGGACCACCGCATACAAGACCCCAGGTCACGGAGGGTTGAGACGTGAGAGGCTGCCCTAACTTACCTCAGCTAAGTGTATGTTTAGGGTATGAGGATGAGAATGATGAGGATTTTTAGGGTCCTATGATTACTCTATAATTTTAGTTTCAATGTGGGGCTAGGTGAGTCGATCTCTAGGTCCAACTTTGCACCTCAGGGAGCTCTTTGCCTGAGGACGTCAGCGCAGACTTCAAATGGCAGCGTGATGTGCTAACATCTCAGAAATGCGTTGTAGTCCGTACAATCATATTACAACAAAGGTGAGGTTAAACACATCAAAATGACTTACCAGCATAGCTATCTACTTAAAAGGCTAGAATGATGTAACTAAATAGATTAAGTAATCTCTAATTTATAGAGCAAATAAGCAAAAGTGATAAAGATGAGGAGAATCTCACGATGAACTCGTTTTCCAACTGATCATCCAAGAGCTCACACACCTACACATAAAAAGAGAGAGAATGTTGGGAGGTTGTTGTATAGGGGTCTGCCTCAGTCAAACCCCTGTTTAGGTGTTCCCACCTCGTGGAAAACCAATGGAAAAGATAGAGGATTGATAAAACACAAGCATTACAAAAATAGTACTATGCTACTCAACCAAATGATAGAGGAGAGGAGAGGGAAGCTTACCACCTCCACCAAGAGTACTCAAGGTTGCTTGGGGGATAAATGAGAGGAACTCAAGCCTCTGCTGTAATGGCGTGGTGCCAAAATTTCTCTACTGATGTGATGGAGTGAGATATTACTGCTATCGAATGCTTGGAATACTTGGAGGTGAGCTTGTGAGAGTGAGACTATGAGAGCCAAGTCTGTTCCAGATTTCTTCCAACCTCCAAATGTAAATTCAAAGATTGATTGTGAAGGGATGAGAAATAAAATGACCATATTCGAGTCGGGTGGCCAAAGGAGGCATTACAACTTCGCTGCCAATGGGAAGAGTAACACCTATGCTGGCTCAGCCACAAGAATCTGCTAGGGATGTAAGTGCACCATGTGGAAATTCATGCACTGTGCGGGTGTCCCTGACAAAAATTCCTCCATTGACACATAAAATGGGTTCCAAGTGGACTGCTATCAATGAGCTTAAGTGAATTAAGCCTCCAAGTTAGGTTTTCTAAAGTGTAATAAGGAAAAAAAAGGAATTGCACCTAAGGTGCAAATTCACTCTTATACAGAATCAAGTTATAATTGTAACAAGAGTTTTACACTTTTGGGGCAATTATAACCCAATTTCTTATGCTTTTTACTTTATGTTCTATGACTCACTAAATTTCATTTGGGTTTAAAACGAATGCTCAAATGAGACTAAAATTGAACCCTCATTTCTTCATTGTCTTTTGGGTTTAAAATTGAACAAACTTAACATTTTGGTTGGTGCATAAATGAATTCATCTTAGCTTTAGAGGGTAAAATGAATGAGTGTTCACTCTGTTGTGACACACTTGTAGTATGTATCCAATCCCCTTGTGCTTCATGCGATCTTGGGTGAAGAGAAACACTCTAAGTGTACTTCACTATTTGTGTGCACTTATAGTATGTATCCAATCCCCTTGCACTTTGTGCGATCTTGGGTGAAGAGAAATACTTAAGTACAATTTTATGCTTTGTGTTACCCTTAAGAGAGGACTTACTATGAGATACACCTTGCAATGGGAAACTCATAGGAAAGTTCTTACAATCACGTTTACCGGTGGGCTATATCAAAGGTTGGGAAATCGTGAGAAAGTACCTTCCATCTTGGACTATGTAACATACTACACCTAGTACCATGCCTTAAGTGGAACGAGAATGGTAGTAAGCCTTAATTGGAAAAGTGTGTGCATATACAACTGGGTGTTCTTGGTTTGTTACTAAGAACCATTGTTTAGTTGCCAAAATCCTTAATGCTTGTTGGTGTGAGAACGATTGTTCTAAAGCCGCCCCACATTTTTACTATTCATTGTTGAAATAGAAAAATCCTTAAGATCTTTGGATCTTCAAGATTTTGAGATTTGGTGGTCTCGAGAAGTGTGTACCCTAGAGGGGAGCCAGTGTGGCCAAATCTCTAACTGTTCACATTGTCTTAGTATTTGTAGAAATTCAAGTGGGGACTCAGGTGGTAAGTGATTGTGAGTCAGTTTAATACTTTGCTTGGTTCCAAAATGTTACAAACAAACATTCACAATCTTCCTCAAAATTTCAAACCCTTTAGTCTAAATATGGATACCCTTTGAAAAAATCCTTGATATTAATGCTTGTCCTAAGGATTTCTATCCTTAGAGATTTATAAATATCTTGACTTATATCTCAATCTATATTTCCCAAAGTCAACATAAGCAACTAAACTTGAAAAAATGGACATTTTGAAATTTATGATGTTTCTAACATAGACATTTAGTTTGAAAACATAATCAGGACGAGTGTTTGTGCTAAAATAAACTCACTTAAGCAAGATAAACTTCAAAAATTGAACCCCACATGACCATTTGGAAACCAATCATGTCGGCTGAACAACCTGACCTTATGCCGGCCATCATACAAGGAAAAAATTGCAAAAATGAGTCCAAAATCATTGAGTTATATTTTCAAAATCATTGAGTTCCATTATCCAAAGTCATTTAATTCCATTGTCAAAATCATTGGGTCCTATTTCAAAAATAATTTGAGTTCTATTTTACCAAAATCATTGAGTCCTTAGGGTTTGATCACTTTAGAGGTATAGCATATTTCACAGTACCTTGGTCTTGGAAAACAAAAGTTCATTCTAGGTCAACATTGGGTCAAACATTTCATCCATCCTTCATCATATTTCATCCTTCACTTTACCAAACTTTGCAAACTTTTGAACACACGAACATTTTGGACTTAGACATCAATCAAACCAAACCATAACTTAGCTACTTTTTATGTGAAATGAATCCTTTTCCATGCATTTGGTTAAGTTAGTTATCATCTTTGAACTAGTTTATCTTGAAGGTCACGAGTCTACCCTAAAGATTCTCAAGTTCATAAACATCCTTTGTCAAACATCAAACATCAAAAATCTTAAGTCAAAAGTGTCGTCCCCAAAATGTTTGCAAAGATCACTTTCCATATCATTCACCTTTTTCATCTCCCATTGCCACCATTGGTCCAAAACACCTTAGAGGTTCACTTTTGCAACAAGGTCAAAACACAAGAAAAACATGGAATATAAACTTGACTCATACATCATGAGGTGTAAATCAACCAAACTATCAAAACCTTACAATGCCAATTGATTATCAAAACCCACATTTATACAATCCACACATGGGATCCTTATATCGTACGAACCTCAATGCTACAAAAAATGTGAGTATGCCTAATTAAAATTTTGTAACTCCTTTCCCTATGGTAGATTTAAATCAAATTCAAAACCTACAAATCTATTAGCCAAATGATTAATACATGAGTCTTCAACAAAACAACATTATCCCATCAAATCAATACATGCCAAATGTGAATATACCAAATAAAAACTTACCAAAGATGAACATATCAAATCCAAACTTGGTGAACTATGGGATAAATACATTTACAAATCACACCAATTTTGTTCAAAATCCAAACAATATACTAGAAACTCAATGTGTTGATCCAAATCAAGGTAACACCATGCAAAATCAAGGTTACCTAAATCAAAGCAATGTGTTTCCCAACCACAACAATATTTAATGCCAACCTATCATGCAAACTATAAACATCATCCCAAATTAGAACATGGTCCAAAATCAATTTGTGCATGATCCCATACAAATACGACAAGTGTATATTCCAAATATGGTTGAACAACAACCAAACCCACTACACCAAGGGTATCAAAATCAAAATCTAGATCAAATTATGTGAAATAAAATTGCCACACTTAGAAAATTCATTGATTCATATCACCAAGAGACATCTCCACCCCAAAATCAACATGCTCCCCCATTGATTAAATCATGTCATCAAAACATTGAGTTGTGTCTGCAACCACATCAAGAACAACATCTTCAATATCAAGAAGTTGGATACCAAAATCAACAACCTCAACAACAAGATCAATCACCACATCTCCAAGATGAATCACAACTAGATCAAACACAAAAATCACAAGATTCACAAGATAAAAACACCATCACCAGAAGTGAATGCACTCCTTTAGGGAGCCAATTGAATTAGTATTAAACACATTAGTCCATGCTAAACTTATCAATCTTCCAGAAGCATTCAATGCAGGTTAATCTAGCATCAAGTTCTCATGGGATGATGATAATGCTTATTGTGAATACCATAGAAAAAAAGGTCATGACATGTTAGATTGTATTGAACTCAAAGATCTCATCCAAGACCTTCTTGATCAAGAAAAAATAACTGTTGATGATGATGATCAAGATTCAACGATTAATGATGGCAGTGACAATATCACCACCACAATTTTTTAAAACAATGATCAAGATCTATCCATCAATGAGCACCTTGAAGATGTTTCTACCACATCCAACGATCAAATCAAAACACATCAAGAGTCATTTTTTAATCATGATCAAGATCCATCAACAATATCCAACAACGATCCATTTCAAGAAGCATTAACATCATTTGATCCTATGATTGAAAACATTGATAATATCCCCACCACCATGTTTGCAGATAAAATTCAAGATTCATCTGCCAATGATCATGTTGACAATGTCTCTACATCACCCAATGAGCTAGAGGACATATCTCAAGAATTTATTCTAACACATGATAACATCTTTCACGAAAGTCTAGAAATGGTCCTTTCCAAGAAATTTTGACATCCTTTGTCCTTTCCAAGACATATTGACATCCTTTGATATTGAAGGAATTCTTAATTCAACACTTGATCAAAGTCCACTCAAATATCAAGAAAATATTGAGCTAATACCCATGCGTAATGAAGACATTCAAGAACCCTTTGTAAGCAATCCATCCTTTGAAATTAACCCAAGAGCTTGATCCAAAGCATGTTGAAAGAAATTCCAAAATTAATCAAGATTAAAAATTTGTATTCAAGATACTACCATGATCTAATGGGTATTTTCCAATCCATACAAGATGTCACAAATAATGATAATATCCATATATCACATAATCCTCCATCTACCCATGAGTTGCTTACTCCTAATGGACATGTAGATGATCTTCATCCAAAACAAGAGTCTCATACTCTTGATATCATTACCAAGGAACAAGAGTCTCCTACTCTTAATATTTTTACACATGATAAAGGCATAGGAAAATCCATAAATACATAAAAAATTGATCATGAAGAAAACCTCTACATAGATGGTAAACAACCCCATCACACCTCCTAGAATAAAGCAAGTATACAAAGTCAAAGAGAAAGTGGTCAAACAACCTCCCATGGTTCCTTCCATTCCTCCCCTTAGGGAAGAAAAGAAACCTATAGTTGATCAACCCGCTCCTACACAAACACAACTTGAAAACAAAACTAAAAGAAATAGAGGTTCTAGAGAGTGTAGGCGTAGACGCCGTGCCCTTGCTTGTAGGTTACATGAAGAATTAAACAAAGAAAATCAAGATCCAAACTTGACTGAAGCAATGCATGATGAATCTACCCCTTCCCCAAAACAAAATAATCCAATGCAACAACCACAACAAGAGTTCCATGAAGGTTATCCTTCAACCTTCTATTGTGATTAACTTAGATGACGATGGCGAAGTTGCTAAAATTGATGAAGAGGTGCATAATGAATTGAATACATTGTTTTCCTCTTCCATGAGCTTAGATGCCAAATCTCCTACAAAGAGTGTTGAACTTGGTAATGACCCTAGTTTGACACTTTCCATTGTCCTTTGTCTAGTTGTCCACCTTCGGTATACAAGGAACATGATTGGGATGTAGAAAACCTACTAATAGGTTGACTTGCATGTGCCTTACTAGTCTTTTGCATTATTTATTTCTTTTTAATTTTTTTTTGTGTGATTGCATGTGCATAATGTGATCCCCCATGATGTTTTGTTTGATGTTCTCTCTCTTTGTGACATTCCTCTATTTGTATCTTCATTCTTCTCTATGTTGTACATCTTTTTTCCTTTTATATTTTTCATTTGTCTTGTGTTTTCCTTTTGGGGATGATGCAAGGCGTCAAGACATTCATGTCTCTTCCATGTTGATTAGAAAGGTTTTTCTTTGTTTTCACTCTCTTTGTGTCATTCTTCCAATTCTATGTGTATTAGGGGAATAATGATAGTTCCAAGCTCCCTATAAACATTGCAGCAAGAACATATTGACCCCAAATCCATAGATCCCTTATGTGTTTGGTGTTTTCATTTTGTGGGCAACCTGTCTCTTTTCTTTTTCTCTTAGATGATGGAACTTTACTTGGAAACATATGGCTTGGCATAGGGATTTTCCAAGTTAGCTCTCATGTCTTATTTTTTTGCATTAATCATTTGCTACTTTAAATTAATTTCTCACAACATGGTGTTTAGCAATTTCTTTAAAGTGGGGGAAAACATTGGCATTATTCCTTTGTATTATTCTTTTTCATGGTTAATGGTGTAGTCTTTTTATTTTGAACAATGTGTTTTTTACTTTGTGGTGACATTGGGTGTGATGTCCCTCAAGAGCATGATCTCTCTTAGCATATTATATTCTTCTTAGTGGCTTGATGTGACACACTGCATCCCCTAAGTTAAAGACCTCACATGAACTAGGCAAGACTCCTTTGAACATTTCCTATTTTACATGTGGCATTTGTAGTTATATGGCCACCTTGAATAACACAACTTGCATGCCTATGGAGCCATCTTGTTTGTTCATGAGCTCCAAGCATACAAAGTTTTTCTTGTCTCATGAAGCTCAATTTTTTTTTTGCGTAGCACATTATTAAAGTTATCAGGGGGTATAACTTTGGTATGGTTTGAGTAGGAAGCCCAACCGAAGCATGAATTTCCCTATAGCCACTTGTGTGTGTCTGTGAGTGCATACTAGCCATGAGTGTATGTTCCTCACCTTTTAGGACTTCTCACCCAGTGGATGACCAGGAGTTCCATTTCCTCAGAGTGAGTATGCATTATTTTTAGACAAACAGCCTAGATCTGATCCACATTATGATGGAAAAATGGTCAAATCTTGATCTGAATCCTTTACTTTACCTTTTCTTTTTTGTCTTTGGCAGTGTATGATTGTGCTTTGTTGTTGCTCTTTATATCATTCTCATGTGTGCTCTTTTGTGCTTATGTTGGTTTGTTGTGAGATCTTAATCCAGGGGGCTTGATCACCCCTCTTGATCATTGTCTCTTCTTACTTGCATTGATGCACTTGGACCCCTCTTGATGCATGTTTGTCTACTTTAGTGTGAGTTTGAAGCAAGTTCATCCTCTCACTAAAGTGGGGGATAAATGTAGTGTCAAAAAATTTCATCGAGGACATTTTCACACTTGTTTGGCCCTTGTGAATTTGGGTCTAATATTTCCTTGATTTAGTGTTGTAATGTGATGACACATTCACATTAAGTCTTGGGCCCTGTGAACTAATGAATTTTAAATGGTACCTTGCTAAAGTGTTGTAACTCACTTTCACACTTTTCTAAGATTTTTCTAATTAATTGAACATAATAAACCTCTTTTTAACCTTAATCTTGCCTTATTTGGAGTGTTGTAAAGTGTTGTAACACACTTTAATGATTTTCTAGGCTTGTAATTAATAATTGGGCTTCTTTATGCTTTAATTGGCCCTATTTTGCATCCACAAGCCTCACTTATTACATCTTTTCAAGATAACTCTGACACCAATCATAATTCAAGTGTTTATGGCTTGTGTGGCCCAAATTTTAGTGATCCGGTAGACGCTCTAAATTTGGACACTTAATTTATCCAAATTTATCCCAATTAACATCCTTAAGTTCTTCTAACCTACTTTATTTAATCAATAATACCTTTTATCTTTTAATCCTCCTTCCATCAATTGAATTAAATAAATATTCCATTTATTTAATTCCCTTCATGTCACATCCTCCATCATTTTTATCTTATCTTAATCCTTCTTCTAATCTCATCATTAGGATGTGCACATGCCTATCCTTGATTAGGATGTGTCACATCCTCCAACTTTTGCAAGTTGGCCTTTAATCTCTCTTAGCCACCTAACCCTCCTCTAATCCTTCATTAACTAGCCTAATCAACCTCTCAAGAATTTTTAATTCCTTTTATCTTTCCAAGGAATATTAAATTCCTTTTCTCTTTCCATGTGATCTTTGACTTGTCACATCAAGTCACATGTGAAATCTAACCCTCTTCTAATCTTCATTAATTAATCTAATCAAGTACTTGCACAATCCTAATCACCCACTTTAGTCAACTCTCCCCATCCCCCAAGGAATTTTTAATTCCTTTTTATTCATCCAAGGCATCTCCACTTCCCCATGTGAATTTTTAATTCACCTTTTAATCCCCCAATGCACCCTTTGGAATTTAAAATTATTTCCCATCTCCCCATGTGAATATTTGAGGAATTTTTAATTCCTCACATGTCCTCTCACCCACATGGGGACAAGTACCTCATTTATGAGGAGATCTTGTCCAATCCCAAGGTACTTTGTACCCCCTCCATGACATGTCCTTTTTCTTCCACCTCATGTACACTTCACCTTTTAGGGCTTCATCACATGCCACATGTCAAGATGTGAGGGCTTGTGAGTTCTCAACTCACCTTAGCCCTACATCTTGATATTTGGTGGATCAATCTCAACCGTCCATTTCCCCTAGGATTTCCCAAAAATCCTATAAATACCCCCTCTTTTCTCTCATTTTGGGGAGATCACTTGTGCTAGCCAAACTCTTGCAGTTTTATTTCTCAACCTCTACTTAGCCATTTTCACATCTTCATCCATTTGCATCCATCTTCACATCCTCATCTAGCTTGCATCTTGCCATCCAAGGAGCATACACATCCAAGATCGAAGGGCCAACCAAAGGATCGACTCAACGCAAGGTATAAAGTTCCATTTCGTGGCTTTGTCTTGTTTTGTTTCTAACTTAGGCTAATCTCGAAGTGTAGGTTGTTTTTAGTTGTTTATTTGCACTCTCTTTACTTGTTGCTTGTTTTCTAACACCTATTTCGACCCATCACACTGACTCATTCACCATCTTGGGCGAATGGGTCCCACTTGGATCTTTTGGCCTTGAACCGTTTTCACACATTTCCAAGCACTTTTGGTTTTAGGTCTCATACATTATGCCTGATGGGACTCATTCACCACCTTGGGTGAATGAGTCTCATGTGGTCCAAAATCAAAATTAATTCAAATTTCTAGTGGGATTTTATTCTCCTAGATTTGATGTCGGCTTGTAGTGTTGTAGTTTCGAGAATTCTTGCATAACTAGGTATAAATACAAGGTTCTTTCATTCATTTTACACCTAGCAAGTTGAATGAGAATTCTTATACCAAGTTTGAGTTCACAAGAGCATTCAAGGGTATATTTGTGGTCAATTAGATTTGTACCCTACTGAATGCAAGATTCAACAATCTACTGAAACATGGAAACCTTCTTCAGATGTGGGTGATCTGAACGAAGAAGGAATCTCCAGAGTGAGTTGGTTCTCTGAATGATAAATCCTATTCTAAATAATTTCGGGAAAAGGGATAGAAGGATGACCAATTAAAACTTAAATCTAACTGGTATTTCACTTAAAGTTATGAAATTCAAACATTGACACTCACAACAACTTTCCTATCACAATGAATCTCACAATCCCACTGCACATACTTCCATCAGTATTTTGCATGAAGATCCCTAAATGAAATACAACAGGCAACCTGAAACTATGCAATTCTGAAAACACAACTTACAACAATAAGACATAAAAGGATTATGATTTGAACCACAAAGACATCAAATTGCTATTATAAAACTGAGACAGAAATGAGAAGGAGAATTTTGTTGCTTTATTAAACTGAAAGAGTGAATAAGTCTGAACTGAGTACAAAAGGGTTCACAAGCTCAAAGATGTGTATGAGTAGGAACTGAAATCTGAATTGAGAAAAGAGACAAAAGACTAAGTCTTTTCAAATATATCTCTCAAGAAACCCTAATCTGAGCTCACAAAGAAGCTCAAGGAAAAAGCTTCAAACTGTCTCAAAAAATGCATAAAAGCAGAAAAAAGCATGTTGCTTTTATGATCAAACTGTCAATCCTCTAAAAATAGGCTGAATCTACTTTAAAAGCTAGAAAAACACCTTATCTCTCCAAGATGAGACTCAAATCCGACCAAGAGAAGAAGTCAATATTAATCTGCTAAAAATAGCAAGAAATCATAAAATAATTTATAAAATATTGCTTTACGATTCTGCTTTACAAGATTGCAGATTTTGTAATTTATCTATTTTTTGCAATAAAAGATTGCAAAATCCTTTTGCAAAATAATTACATTCTTATTTCTCCATTACAATGCTTTTATTTTTCCCTTAAAAAATCATAAAAATATCAATACATCTCATCCTTACATCAACATCTCCAATTGATTTCTCTAAAATCAATTAAAACAAAAACCCTAAGTAGATAATTGACCTTGCTTTGAGAATACAAAAACCTAAGTGATAAAAATATACACTTCTAGGTCACAAGGTATTCACCATTCATACCAAATCTTAAAATATTTCTAAGGCACAAGATACAAGCCCTAAAGACTTAATGTATCGACCTAGGCATATAAATTTCCCCCTCAAATATTAAACTTCAGACTTTTGAATAAATCATAATACAAGGCCACCCTAATTCGAACTTCCCCATGTGCTATTGATAAACATGAATATTCTAGACAATTATGATGTTAGCTCGAATTAGGGCATGAAAAAAACAAGGTCAAACCCTAAAATGATTCATTTTGCAATTATCACTTTGGAAAAAATTGATCTTGGGTTGAAAGGAGCACTGCCACCATGATTGAGTTGAATTTGTAGCTTGTATGTTCAAGAATCTTCACCTTTACCTTCTGACAGTCAAATCCTCCCATGGGTAAGCTCAACTTGTATGTTGTTTTTATTCTTTACTCCATTCAAAGAATAAGAAAGGCCATTAAGGCTACGGCTTGCTCATGTTTCTTTCTTTTACCTTCCCGTGCTTTGTTCTTCTTGGACGCACTAGTACAAAAACAACAATATATGACTAAATAAACTACTAAAAATTGCATATAAATGACAAATTTTGGTCACATGACCATTAGTAGTTTATTGCCAGTCATTTATAACACGACCAAATTTATGACTAAACTATTTTAGTCATTTATTTGGTCATTGATTTGGTCATTGATTTAGCCGTTAATTTAGTCATTGATTGTTGTTAACTAGTCATTTATTTAGTCATTAATTTAATCATATATTTAGTCATTAATTTAATCATTGATTGTTGTTAATTGGTCATTTATTTAGTCATGGTAGTCATTTATTTAATCATATGTTTAGTCACATATTTAGTAATTACTTTAGTCATATATTTAGTCATTATTTTAATCATGGTAGTCATATATTTAGTCATTTTAGTCATATATTTGGTCACTGTATTCATTTATTTTAGTCATAGTAGTCATTTATTTAGTCATGGTTTAGTCATTTATTTGAGTGAATCAATGATTCAAGTTATAAATCAAATTTATGCATATAAACTTCAAATATCATAGATATTCAAATGTTTTTTTTTTGTATTAGATTAACATGAAAAATATATATACAATCAACAAACAACTTTATGCATATAAAGCTCAAATATCATAGATATTCAAATGTTTTTTTGTATTGAATGAAAACAAAAGAATATACAAACAGTAAACAACTGCATAACCAAAGGAATTACAAACAATTTTATGCATATAAAGTTCAAATATCATAGATATTCAAATATTTTTTGTATTGCATGAAAAAAAAATACAAACAACAAACAATTGCATAACCAAATGAATTACAAACAACATACAGTTGCATAAACAAAAATCCAAGAAATACATCCTTCACTACACTCTTGGTTTCCATGAAAGACAAATCCAAGATATGATACAAATGCTACAAACATTGAAGGGAGAAAAGACATGAAAATATATAATAAATGTAGTTATATTATTTGTGGTGCATATATTGTCCAATTCGGAGCAGCCTTTCCCTCCCATTCCAGCTGGACAACCCTTGAGAGAAGATTGGAAGGATTCGAATGAAAATGATGGCAACTTCCTATCTAGAAATCTCATTGGTCATGGTTGGATGGAAGTAAAGAGTGCATGTTCGCCTCTCCAATTTGATGAGCTGCAACCTGAAAATAAGATTTCAACGAAGGTTTTAGAATATGTTTATTAAAATGAAAATACAACCAAGATCTAATAATGAGCACATTTATATTTTTACAATATGGCATCCTTTACCTATTTCAACGGTTCGGTGAGATTTCTCATTACAGTGACTGTGGTAGAACACTAATCTACAAAATGACTATGAAGTTGCTCACTAATGGATTCAATGGTGATAAGACTAAAAGGTGCAGCATCAGCAACACTGCCACTTGATACAATTATATTTGATAAGGCACATTCAAAAGCTATCTAAATGTTTATCTGGGAGGAAATGCATGCGGATTTATGATAAAACTGGAACAATGCCTCTTGATACAATTATATTTGATAAGGCACATTCAAAAGCTATCTAAATGTTTATCTAGGAGGAAATGCATGTGGATTTATGATAAAACTGGAACAATGCCTCTTGATACAATTATATTTGATAAGGCACATTCAAAATCTATCTAAATGTTTATCTGGGAGGAAATGCATGTGTATTTATGATAAAACTAGAACAATGCCTTCAACTGTCATTTCTCCATGATACAACTCTTCCCATGTGAAACAAAGAGCTTCTAACAAACACATTTTATCCTTTGTGATGCTCCGTAGCTTGCAATGATACTGTCTGACGATGCATAATTCTTACAAATAGAACAAAAGACCGAGGGTCATATGCTTGCAATGATATTCTATTTATTCCTTCTTTGATACATGTTGTAATCTACAATAGGTTAAGACAAAGCAAGTTACAAATTGAAAAGAAAAAAAATATGATATGAACATAAAACAGGAAGGCACTGGGCATTTCAAGAATTATGCTAAGAATGAACACAAAATTACTACAAAGAATAAGACAATGCACCACTATGAAGAGTATGCAAAATGGATAGAAACTGCTCAAAGCTTTAGTTGCTAAGAATATTAGAAAATGAGATGAGCAAAAAACAATTAGTACAATATAGCATCTTAAGATGTTAAAAGGAACCCACCCTAGGACCATCACATCCATTGGCTCCCAGTAATTGAGCACTTAGTCTGTTTGTAACCTTAATTGATATTCCTATACCAAAAGACAAAGGGGTTCACCTTTAAAAATACAAGTATCTGATTACAAAGTTTAGACCTTCTGATTCAAAATTTAGTCTTGGATCTCAAAGTGACCAAAACACTTTCAAAAATAATGTTTCCTTTAAAAAATTAGAAGCGGTTCGTAGAAGTTCTTCATCTCCAATATCTGCTAAATCACAAATAAACTTTGCAATTTTCTTCTAAAAAAGGAACTTTCATTGAAGTTAAGTCAAGTTTGAAATTTTGATTGATTGTTGAAAGAACTCAAGAAAAATATTTTAGGAACTATATTAAGAAGTGGGGATTCAATGAGTTACCAAAAGAAACAAAGTAAACTTGAAACAACCTGTGAACTTGATCCAGACATGCTAGGAGCAAGTGGACTACTTGGAGAGGCAGTGCCACCAACACCTCCACTAGCATGGCTCTCAAACAAAGGAACAACAACCCAAGCAAAAGCTTCTTTGTATGTCATTATCCGAGCCCACACTTGCAGTTTTTTCTTCTCCTTTTCTGTCAAATGAACATGCAACATTATTAACTTATTTAGTTTTAATAGTATATATTCTCATAATTCCAAGCCCATGGTGCACTGACAACGTCCTTATAACCAAATCCTTTCATTAGATCAATACACCACAAGCAAAAAAAGTTGAAATTCAACAAAACTACAATAGAAATTGTTGAGTTAAATTTCCCCATTTTCTCTTTACAATTTTCAAGTACAATGAATTCAAATAGCACAAATAAAGGAAGAACTTCAGAATCTAGTACCATGACTACTAATACATGCCTGACAAGAATCATGTTAAACTCAATGCAAACATTGCTTTCATAAGTTGAAGGTAACTTACTAATCACATATTTCTCGTGTAAATCCAAAATATACATTGACCAAAAAAACCACACAAGTTCAAAGTTGGAAGATCATGGATTATAGTTACAACCACACTGAAAAACCAAATAATAGACATGGGAAATAGAACAAAATTCTTGCATCGCACATGTAACAAAAAGTACCATAGTTATGTCATGGATCATATACTCACGGGTTCTTTGCGAGAGTATACAAAAGGTGTGACTCCTTCAGTAGCAGGATTTTCCAATTGAATGAGTAGACAGACAGATGAAGATGGTGAATCTAAAGAAAAGATAGCATGGTGTTGTGAGAGCACTTCACCCTGGCATTTCATAAACATTTTGTCACCAGTTAATTTTCTAAAATCAAGTCAAGTTTGATTAATTGACTAATAGTTTGATATAACAGTCCATGATTTTATGCACTAACCAGATAGATAAGATGAAATGCAGATGGTGTCATAATGTTACTTCAGTGGAGACAAAATGATATAATTACAAAAACCAAAAAAATATAAAAGTGCATGCTCTCTTGTAAATTAAAAATATTAATTGCCACTTACATCTGGTAGTTCACTGGGTAAGAACTAGAAGTAGAAATCCTCAAACAACTTTTCTCTCCTCTCTCTATAGCATAAGAAAATTGTACCATAAATGGCTCTGGAAAGACATAGCTTCAATCAGCACCCAAAAATAAAATCTAACAAGGTTAAAATAGTATTTCAATCTCTCATTGGCCTATTAAACATTCAAATTTCTCTATTAACTATGATATAAAGGACACATTCCAAAATTCTTAATTTGCTGAAATAGTTAGAGTTGAACACACTCACACTACTGCATACAAATTCTAAAGATGATAAAACTTGAAATTTTGAAGATCTCTCAACTATGTTGCATGTCTATCTTACAAGCCACGAAATAAACCTCTATATAGAGGGGGAAAACTCCTCTTATTTGGAATATTATGCCACCTGAGAGTTAGTACCACAAGCTCAAAAATCAAACTTCAAACCTATAAAGAGTTGTAGACCACAACCAATTACATGAAAAGATTAATCTCTCCAATGGCAATTCCCGCACCAGCTACAAGATTCTTTTTTTCGATCTCACTCAGACAACCGACCATATACAATTATCTCCTCTGTAGAATTTAAAAAAGTAGAACAATTGGTCTTTTAATTTATTTATTTTTCTATTTTTGGTTTGAAGATGTTTAGCTTTTTGAAAACCCTACATCGTAAGATAGACAAAGCCCATAAAAGAGTGTGTGAACCAAACGGTTTGATAATCAATTTCGTCCATTGATAGAGCCCTTCATTTCATTTGTATTAAGGGAGGCGTAAATGGAGGAGTAATTTGTTTGTCATGCACAACCTTGTTAAAAATTATAGTTATTTTGAACTTGTGACTTTAGAAAATGTGGATCAGCTAATATTGCATCTAAGGAGCACCCAATAATACACTAAGTTTTGTAGGGAAATCCCTCTTGCTGGGTATGGACATGTGAGAATATTGGGCTTTTATGGTGAACAAGGTTGTTACATTTTAGTAGGGAAAGAGGCACAACACATGAAACTATATTTGTGGTTGGAAACTTCACAAAAATGGTAGCAATGTTTGCTTCTCACAAGAAAAATTGTAAAATCCCATGATCCACAACAAATCAATTGACATCTAAGGCAAGTTGAAGCCAAGTGCAGTGCACTTGTCATTCTTGTCAAAACAAAATCTTGAATCAGAAACCTTTGCACGCTTTGACTCTTGGATTGAACATTTCTTCAAGGAAACCCTAGATCTTTCCTCATGATTATCTTTCTTCTCCTTGGTCTTGCTCTTTTTACCAAATTTATTGCTCCAACCCACTAATGCAGGGGCCAAGCTTAGTCACTCATAATTTTTGGCTGATGTTTACGATTAAGTATTATTAACAATTATTGAATCACCATTACCTTAAATCATTGAAAAAAAAAATTGTTTCTTGTTGAGGTCCCCCAATATT
This sequence comes from Sequoia sempervirens, assembly GCA_007258455.2. Lineage (NCBI taxonomy): Eukaryota > Viridiplantae > Streptophyta > Pinopsida > Cupressales > Cupressaceae > Sequoia > Sequoia sempervirens. The sequence continues at coordinate 163,804 of VDFB02218320.1, read as the reverse complement.
TCGAATTATCATATGGCACACAATTCAATTCAAGTGGCAACTGCGAGATGTAATAATAGTTTTCAACTATGGCAGGGAGGGCCCTCTCCATCATAATGGCTACATATTTTATAGAAATGTTGAAATATGAAAAATTATGTTTAGGTTTACCTTTAATCTCTACGCCAAATCTCAACAAGATTGATTGAAAAAATGCAATTTGGGTTATGCAAAAATATAAGAATTTACTGTGGCCCATGCTCTGCATTGACTGCTTCTCTATATAGCTCACTATTAGCTGACAATGACATGAACAGAGACGAGCTGTACTTTGAATTCCTGGGCAATAAAAGCGAACAACCATATGCCCCACAGACCAACAGATATATGCCAAAGGCATGGTTGGGAGAGAGCAGCAGCATATTCTATGGTTTGATCCAACTCAAGAATTTCACACCTATTTCATCCTCTGGAACTTCATGTATGAAATTCTGAAATTCTTGCAGAAAAACTATTACAAAACCCTACCCATCTGAAGCATATTTATAACAAATATCCACCGTGATGAAGCAAGTCTGTAGCAGCTGCACAACAAATATTGGCGATGATCAAACAGCTTCGTAGCAGTTTCAGCAACAATGAGGTGGGCTTGCACATAACTACCAACAGGGATAAAAATTAGGGTTAAAAACCATTGCTTTTACCCGTTGTCCGTCCTATTTTCTGGCCATTTTTCCCAGCGTGAGACAATTTACTGGGCGTGAGACAACTTCCCAGCTCGAAGCTCCCACATAATATAGCCTATCAGCTAAATTATAAAAAAAAAATTATATTATATTGTAATATTTATATTATAATATTATATACTAACACTTGCAACCAAAGGAGCTGCAAGGAATACACCGATAATATTATATAAATACCTGAACTTTATTGGCCCTGTATCCTCCCAGGAGCTGATGAATTCTGTTGGATTACCTATGAAATTACATGATAATCTAAATAAACATTCATGGCTTGGTATGGTAGGAAACAAAAGGTATTACATGATAATCTAAATAAATAGACTTTCATGAAAATGAAACAGGGCATATGACAGTGGTAAAAACATAGAGAGATCATTTCCTTAGAAATTAAGCCACGATAGTGGGATGATTTGTTATCGTGGGATGATTTGTGGCCTAAATACAAAGATAGTAGACATTTTGGGAAGAAATGATTAAAGAGTGCAATGGCAAAATAATAATGCAAAGAAAAAAAAAACAAGCTATGAGTTCACAGTTATGAAGCATGACATGAGAATATGTTGAGATTTGTTTTACTTCGACAGTATTATGAGGGCAATATTTTGAGCAGTCCTAAATAACAGTTAATGAAATGATTGAGTGTTGTTTTGGAGAAGCGGACTCAAAACGGACAGAACCCCTTACATATGGTTATGATAGCATTGACTAGTATGGAAAACAGAACACTTATTTCCTTAAAAAGCATTGGCACTTAAACTACCTTAACATACATGTATGAAAGGAAGTCTGATAACCATTGTATTTACAGCAGCATTAGCAATAACCTGTGTCCATTCAGTATCTTGCATCTATATACATATCTATACTTCAAATTATATGGAAAATAAGTATCAACTTACTTTTCGATTGAGAATCACACATCATGATCCAAGTTATTGCTTGGTAAAATTTTAAATGGATCTTATCACTTATCATAAAAAGAGAACCTATGTGAATCACAAAATACCTGAATTTCATCAAATTTGAGCAACGGGGCTGTTATTCCCTCTTCAATTTTGAGATTCTCTTTTTCATTTTGATGCATCAATTGAAAAAAGTGTTGGGGGCACACGATTAGTAAAATATTACAAACTAGAAATTTTGCTTATATAGCATTTACACAGTTTCTCAATATGCACAATGTAAAAACCCAACCCCTAACTCATGTCAGAATTTAACAAGAAACAAAGCACTCTCAATAACCCTACCAAATATTAGCCCAAACCCTAATATTAAAATCATATATCTACATCACACCTTTCAGGGCGAGCCAAGTGGCCAGACGAGCCATTCCAATCAATCGTGATATCGCAGAAAACTATCGTAGTATAATGCCTAGTAGTCCAATCGCAGACCTTGAATTGAATCCATGCTTCCAATTTTACAGTCATGTCAACACTCTTCCTGGCCAAATCCTACCTCAAATCGCTCGAGGATTTGCCTTCCAAGAAGTAATCATCGGAACTAAAAGAGCATAGAATATCCTTAGTACTCTTATGCCCCTAATAAACTCATGAGTAATTTCCCCCTCTACCCAGCACAAATATGAAATAACTAACATTTTCATCTGAAGCTGTTGTTTTTCACGTTCCACGTCATACATTTTTGGCGTGGCGAAGGATCAACAATGCACGTTTGCAAGAGGTGGCAGGTTCAAACAAATCATGATTTTATTTTCAAAGAAAAATGGCATTCGTAGTTTCCATGTACATGGAAAAATGTCATTGCAATGCAATGAGACAAAATTCTGAGCTTCCTCCCACTTTCTCCCAAAATTACAACTCTCATCCTCTCTGGTCCGAAGGTCAACTGGAACTTCTGTAGTTGCTTCTTCTTTAGATTTACTAGTGCTTATGGCATCCACTCTTCCATGAAGGATGACCAATTCATGAACCATAGCCCTTCTTGCCTCACACACAAATGATTTCACTCCTTGTATGCAAAAATGAAATCCATGCAAATGAACATAAGCACAATTGACCTAAAATTCTAAAGAACTTCTAGAATCTGAAAATGAAAAAATATGCCGACAAGAACAAGGAAGCAGCTATAGGCATCCGAAAGTCTTTGATGAAATAATATTATAATAGTAATAAAGCAAAGGTATTGGCCAAACCCTACCATAACTGAAACTCTGAACAAATACAAAGCTTACAACCCTAAATTTGATCAAATTTGAGTAAAAGAAAATCTGTTTCTAAAACCAAAGAATGATTTAAGTAAATGCAAACAAGCAGCCATAGATGTCAGAAAAAATATTAAAGTGGATCCAGAAGCAACAGACTTAGGTTGCCTTGAGCTCAATTAATTAGGGGAAAGCGTGGAAAAATGATGAGTTATTTTAACATGGGCCAAAAGCTCTTCAGATTTTTTTTTTTAAAAACCCTAACAGATAGCCACCCTCCCATCAAGAGAGAAATGTTTCTCAAAATCATAACATACCTGGCCATTCGACCCACTCCTCTCACTGGAAGATAACATCAGAATTGTTTTAGAATGAAATAAAACAATAATGATCTAGCCGGCTAACAGATTCCCAAAACCCTACCAAAGTGCAATTTTTTTTTAAAAAAAATGAGACGATAGGATTTTTCCACATTTGCTTTGAGGCATGGGGCGAGCAATGTTTCACCATATGAAACATATTTAAAACAAATATTGGTCATGATGAAGAAGCTCAATTTGAATGACCAAACAAATGAAAGGTTTATGTTTTATAGTCCCTTATTAATTGCTAATTGACACTTTATACCCAGTTTAATGATTCGTAGAGGTGTGTTAAAACAATACTCATCATATAAATTTGGTAGGCAGAATAATCTAGAATATTGTTTGAAAATGTAAATTTTCCTGTTTTCATTTTGTCTTAGTCACTTTTATAAGGTAAAAAACCATTTATTTTCTTAGTAGTCAGATACTCTAAAAACTAGTGTAATCCAAGTCAACTACGTGGTACAAGCTCATTGTCAACTCTGCTCTGCTAGCATAAATTGCATGCACACTAGTTACATGTATTGCATGCACAATAGTTAATGTGAGCCAGTTCTTATCGTGCTAATGCCCATTCCATGGTAGCAGGAACCACCACTGCTAAGGGAAGTAGCCACATTTTGAGCAACATCCTCACCAGAGTCCCCTCACTCTATCTGAGGAACCTATAAAATAAAAAATCACAATGCTATAGTGAATGTAAAACCAAAAACAAAATATCTGATTTAATTTCTCTCTTATTTTTCTAAAGCTTCTATATAAATGATATTCTCTTGCAATGCATACCACATAGCAGCAATTAAGACAGAGATCGAATATAACATCCTACTTGCTCAACAATTATTTTTGATAATCTACAGTGGCTTTAGAATAGTTTCCTATTTGTTTAGAGTCGTGAAAGCTAAGCTCAGAGGGCTATAAATAAGATCCCTAATCTTTCAAACATTTCTACCTTTTTTACTCCAAGTATCATATAATTTATCATCAACCTCTCCAAAGTGCATTAAAACTTCAAAATCAACACATTAGTCTTCAATATTTCCCTTTAAGTAAATAATGTTACCACTGGAACAAAAGTAATTAAATTCACTCTAAAATGCTAGGAAAAAGGAAAAAGAAAATGTTGCCCTCTTATTACAGATTATAACTCTCCCTAACAGCTGACTATAACCAATTTGCATAGAACAGTTTCAATTAGACCTTAGCACAAGGTGTAAGCACTTGAAAGAAAACAAATGAGAAATGTTAAGCATGCACAATGGGAAATTAACAGGAAATGAGGTTGGGGAGGCTTTGGTGTTGGAAGAGGATATAATATCATACCTATATATATGGAATGGCCGAAATGGAAAGAAATAGTCTGCACTGGCAACAAATCATCATATTTCACCAGGCCATTATGGTTGGCATTCATTTCACCAACAATTTTGGTTGATGCCCAAGAAATCACCTTTCAAGAGCGCGACCATTTCTTGATTCCAAAAAGCACAATGTTACAAGAACTATATTTCTTGTAATAGGTTTCAAGAACAATTCTAATAATAAAACGAGAACCTATGTGAATCACAAAATACCCTGAATTTCATCAAATTTGAGCAATGGGGTTGTTATTCTCTCTGCAATTTTGAGATGCTCTTTTTCATTTTGATGCATCAATTGTAGAACATGAGGATCACTTCTACACTGCTGCATTTCCTCAATACTTGCCTTAATGCCAGCAATAACCTTGAGACTCTCCAGTGTCTTTGTCTTCCTGATGTAAAACCCTCTTAAAGAAGACTATATTTTGATGGTTGCAATGGTCTGGTCCATTTGATCAAAAGGAACCATTGTACACCATGGGGGATCTATATACACAAAGCACATAGGAATTAAAAATTTTGATGAAGAAAAGGAACGTAAAACTGGACCACCATACATCCTTCATGGGTTTCAATTCCACTCACTTGTGGAGACATAGTTGTTCATGCTCTCGACTTCTCAAAAAAATTAAAATAGACAAACCTAATAAGTTAAATTGTAATTATATATTCTCCACCTCTTTTATTTTGTTTTACCCCTATGATTCTTGTTAAAAGGTACCAACATCAATCAGTCTAGTAGGTCCTACTCATTATTTTCCTCATTCGTATCCTCAACCAACATTGGTTCCCTGCACCCTTCCTACCCTCCCGCTTTCTCCCAAAACTCTAACTAGTCTGGAATAGGTTAATTGAAAGTGGGTGAGCTTACTAGGGGATTAGTATAGGTATTTCCCGGTAGCTTTTCCATAATCAATACTCTAAGGCAATGAATTTATTTAGAGTCATTGCTTATATGCACATATCCTTTTGATTGATTATATATCATCATGGAGCAACTTTCTTTCACAAGATTGCATAGGTCTACCATACTTCCCAAACCTATTCATATGTTGAACATGCTTTAAATACAAGGACATATTTGAATCAATACAGAAAGGGAGAGTACAAGATGACATTTTTCTTTACGAGGAAAGAAATGCTATGTTTTGGCAAACAAATCCACAGATATAACAAGACAAATGAAATACAAACATTTACTACCACTTGTTCAGGCTGTCTCCATGACAAATAAATCAAAAAACGTGATGCAGTTTGGTGCAATTTTAGCATTGTCTAATACCACTTATACCACAAATGGAAAAAATGACTATCTTTTAATCCTTGTAGAGGTTTATGAGAAATAACTCCAAAAACTATAGCATATCTATTTATAGAGAAGGGAGATGAAGATTCTTACAACTATAGATGTTTCTAGCAATTCATTTATCAAAAGGTCTACAATAAGATCTTAATATTAAACTTTTAGAACATTAGCCTTCCTTGTTAAATAGATCTTAAAGATAATTTAACTTTTCCATTTCTTGTGTTGGACTTTGTACATCAACTGCATATGATAGACAGGGGATTTTAGCATTTATATTAATGATTTTCTTTTTCAAAGTTCCTTTTATGTTTATTCAAACCAAATAACCAAATAAACAAATAAACTTATGTAAAAAACAAAAATGAATAAAACAAGAAAAAGGTAAGCCTAAAGTAGTTAAATCCACAGGAAGATATGGTGACATAAAAAATAGCCTTAGAAGGGAAGAGACACTAAAAGAACAATGAACCTAATGATAATCAAGCGGTGGACAATCTGTAATAAAAGTTAGAACAAAATAATCAAAAGCATCATCCTCTATCCCCACTAAATGGCCAAAGAAGGATCTCAGAATGCTTAGTGTATGTCATAGACTGAAGGGACAAGGCCAGAATATCCTAGGAAGAAGCCAGGAACACAGGTCTCTCAAGTTATAATTACTGGGTGCATCAGTGATTATCTTAGAGATTAAAATCTTGAAAGTAACATTGAAGAAGTTAGGCTCCAGCGGGGAGTTTTCAAGATATTAATTTTAATCATTATTTCAGAGAGAGCAATAGGATAGTAGATAGATTGGAAAATGTCAGAATTGTTCAATTTCCCTTCTCTATTAAGGCTCGCATTGATTCAAAGCCTGGAAGATTTGTGATATTATTGAATGTATAAACTTCTAAGTTTTTGGCCACCTCCCCCAATTTTTGATCCCCGTCACATTAATGGGAGTATTGTAGCATGCAAATTCATTATAATATAGAAACTTCCATTTTCTACAAAAGATGCAATTGGCTCTATATATCTTGGGTGTTATATAGTGTTTTGTCATAGCTTGATAATTTGTAAGGTTTGGGGTGCTCTTCAGGGTGATTTGTAAAGTCTGTAGCACGATTTAGGGGTAATTTTTAAGTTCCCTAATGTTGTACAGTATGTCAAGAGGTAATCATGGGCAGAACAGTGTGTATAGGGATGTTTATGAGTATAAAGAAAAATCTGTTGTATTAAGAACCAGTAATACTACCCAAATACTCTTAAGAATCATAAGCAGCCACCTACATAAAAGTGCTAGTGCAAGTCATCATAGGTCTTGTTCTTTGTAAATATTCTTGTACATAAGTAGTTTAGTTCAATTAAAGTTAGATTTATATTTCATTTAGTCATTCATCCATTTTTTTTGAGCTTTAAGATCAACAATTTGCGAAGAAAAATATTCTTGCATTCTATTCATCAAAATGTAATAAAAATTATAGCTCGCTATTTACATTGCAAAAGCCGTCATATGCCTAAGGTATCCCCAAAATATATTCACAAGGGCAATGTGAAACCTTCATTATGCAGAGGAGTATCTTTACATATGTACAAGCTTTTAACAAAAAGAGGCTAAACTTCCTCATTTCTTACCAGATTGGTAAATCTTGTATCTCTTCAATATCTTAATCTTGCTTTAAGGCAACATTATTCAGGAACATATACCCTACAAAAGCTCTCTAGCAATGCTCCACTAGCAAGACTGTGGAAAATATCCTTGTACAAGTTGATTAACCAAGGCTAGTGCACCCTCTTTTGATTCTCATAAATCAAGTACAAGGATGCAACAAACCTTGATGATAGTTTGAAGGCTGTAGTAGCTAAAATGAGTCTTCCAAAGTTATTTTTCCCTCTTTGTTTCTATAGGAACAAAAGACTAGTATATCATCTTGATGAGTGTAGAATACACTTTTACCATTTTTTCCTATCTATGACAGTCAACTTTTGGAGAATGCCATTATGGAACAGGGCAGTTGCTGGTATATGAATGGAAGTTGCTTTTTGGGGTTGAGCTCTCCCAATTGATGCATGTTTTGTATGATGGACCATGCTAATGGCGTGGCAATCTAGATATCTTTCCATTTCCCCTCTGCAAACCTAACAATCTAGACAAAACACAAAAAACCAAGATTGTGAACACTATGGGCATGAACAGAGACCCTGTCGGTGGACCTCCTACAATTGCAGGTGGAACAATAGATAAATTGCAAACATAATTACAGATCCTTACAAAACTTTGCTTGAGCAGTGAGCTAACTAAATCAGAATATAGAAGTATGATAAATAACTAAAATATTCTAAAGGTATCTCTTGATGATATCTAAGCTAATTCTGACTCATTAAATTATATGTTTCTTGAAGGATTTGGAGGAAACCCATATTCAGTTCTTGCAGTTTAGGTAGTAAAATGGAGTTTACTCTAGTCCTCATCAACAAAAGTTTACCAATTAGAAATTAATTTTGATTTTTTTGATTTAAGTTCCTCTGGAATCATGTGTATTAAATCACTAATGGCTCCTTATGTCAGTTGTTTGATTTGGAAACCATTAGTTGCTTATGTAGTGTGACGATATTGTATTTTGGCTAAAGTTTTGAAGCAGCTCTTCTGGGTAGCCTGTTCAAATTGTAAGCCATTGCCTTTATTTTTAATTATCCGACAAGTGACCATGTGAAGTGAGATCTACTTAAAAAAATTATCAGATACGAATACTCCAGTGCTTGAGTGGTCAATAAGGTACAAGGTGGTAGTTGGTATAGCTAGGGGATTGCATTATTTGCACAAATGTTGTCAAAGGCGGATGATTCACAAGGATATCAAAGCAACAAATATTCTTCTAGGTAGAGGATATTTGGAAAAAATCCTTGCAAACAATAAGCAACAAAAAGGGTCAACTACACTGCAATTACAATAAAAAAATAGAACGTCTTTCAAATGCTTTGTAGCATTTCCTAGGCTAGTGTTACAACAATCCACCATTAGATACAACTGAAAAACTATTACAAAACTCTACCAAAGCATTCTAAAAAATTTACTGGAATCATGCACTTCCTGTCAAACGGTGGTGGGAATTTTAATATAGAAAAATGCTTACCTTGTCTGGAGAATGACTCAAGATTTTGCACAAAGCAATCTCGCTAAAACATGAAACCCTAGCAAAGTAGAAATTTTCCTAAATGAGACAAACCCAAAGCAATCATGGTAAAGCTGGTACTTCAATCCACTCACAGTAAACCAAAAGTAGGGCTAGTGTATATTTATAGCCAACCTTCGCCGTGACGAAGTAGCTCCTACACAGTCACCAAGCAGCTCCATAGCAGCAACCAGAAGCATGAGGTGGGCATACAAAGACAGCTGTAAAAACTCTGGTTACCAAACACTATTTTTACCCCTCAGCGGACATGTTTCCCCGAAAAAAATTTCCAGCATGAGACAACTTCCCGACCGGAAGCTCACGTATAATATAGCCTATCAGCTAAAATATAAATATTATATTATATTATTATAATATTTATATTTATATTATATTATAATATTATATAATATAAATATTATATTATAATATTATATAATATAAATATTATATTATATTATTATAATATAATATAATATAATATTATTTACATGATTTAATAGAATAATAGAGGACTTAATATTATATAGATGATAGATAATTTGTGAAAAATTATAAAAAAGTAAATATTTATATTATATTTATATTATATATAATATAATATAACATACTAATATTATATACATGATTTAATTAAATAATAGAGGACTTAATATTATATAGACAATAGATAATTCGTGAATAAACTTTGTCCATGAAGAAGGGAGCTATAAGTAATAAGTAATGAAACTTTGAATTTCATTGAGAGTTTGATCCTAGCTCAGGATGAACACTGGCGACATGCTTAACACATGTAAGTTGGATAGGAAGTCGTGTTTCCAGTGGCGAACGGGTGAGTAATGCGTAAGAACCTGCCCTTGGGAGGGGAACAAGCTTAGGTAGGGGTCCCATGAGGGGGGCTTAAACTCTATGGATTATGATCAAATTTGAAAGAAAAAAGAATAGAGGAGTAATAATCATATATTTAGTCATTTTTATTTGTCTAATATTAGTCATTTTTATTTGTCTGATATTAATTATTTATTTAGTCATTTAGTTTTGATTTTACCTTATGACCAAATTAGTCACTTATAAATGACCCAATTAGTCATTTATTTGCAATATTCTACTAGTGTTAGTCAAAATTTTTTAGTCATGTGACTAAAATTTATTCACGTAGTCATTTATTTGCCAAATTCTACTAGTGACGATATGCACAAACTTGGGCTTTGTCTAAAGCTTTCATGAAATAACTTGCTTGAGGATTCTTGTTTTCTCTACTGAGCACAAGGTAATATGCTTCTATGGCTTCTAGTTTTAGTTCATTTTGGCTTTATGGCCATGGCCAAGACAACTTCTAATGTATTTGTTTTTACATTTATGCGCTTATATTTGTTATCTCTGTATTCTTTATCTTTACTGACCACCCTACACAAGCTTGCACTGGATATTTTCATGGGGTTTGAGACTCTAGTATATCCTTAGCTGCGGCTATATGTATCTCAGAAAATTCATTTTTAAACTTTTGGGTTCAACCCAAAATAGGAAATCCTTTCTCCCTCACATTTGAGGACAAATTCCTTCATGGGTGTCATGAAAATAGAAGGAAAACTAGCATCCTCTAATTCTGAAGCTCGACCCATCAAAAGAAATTTGCATTTTTGTATTCTTGTTGTCTCATACAAAATCTTCACATGGGTTATCACTGCAATTGTATTTTCTGTATTTTAAAAGCAAACCCCAAACATGGGTATTCGGGAAACAAAATATATTCATTGTACATTCAAATTATAAGCTTGACCCATGATGGCTTGTGATCTACTTTGACATTTTTTTGAAAAGAAAAACTCACATGGGTAAGCTGGAAATATATCTGTTTGTCTTTAATATTCATATGAAACTTAGCTTGACCACCATTGTTTCTTTTGCACTTTCAGCTACAAAACTTAGACATGGAATTTGTTACTAAAACTGGGTTCAACCCCTCTCTTATTTCTGCATTTTATGTGAAATCCCTACCATGCAAACTCGTTGTGATATGAAAAGTCTGTAACTTCAATAATTGTGTAAAATCTAAGCTTCTTTTAGTCATTCAAATTTTTCAACATTCAACATATAAGTGTTTAGAAACCTAGAAAATTTGTGTCATTCCATTGCACAGGTATACCACCATATGATAAAATTGAAAGCTTATTTAAAACCCTCTTATATCTACATTTTTCTTGCAACTCGTAGAGTTATCCCCATACTCCTGCATTTGTCTCTTTGTGAAGAAAAGAACCACAGGTTCATGAATGTTGGAAATGTATATGCTATTTACATTACTTAAATATCGACTTCATGTTGCTTTCCTTTGCACTTAGAATTGTTCCTTTTTGGAGTCCTTAACTCTACCATACCACAACATTTTCTTTCTATTCTTGGACTTCACATTTGATAATGAGCACTGTAATGAGCTCATTTCTTTCTTTGTGACCACAAGTACCCTCATAGAACAGTGGCATCTATACTCCTCGGGCCACTTTGATGTTGTCTCCTTATTTATTTTTCTTGAAGAAATTCAGGGTGATTATTTTTCTTGATTCTGTTCTTGGACTTATGCATAAATTTTAACTGAAACATTGTAGTTCTGAGGGATGCATCTTACTTGATTATTTCAGTGCATTTCAAGTGCATGATTAACGTTTCAGAAATACCCTCTGTTAAGAACTGCTATCATTTCTTGTCATTCTGGAACAAATGTTTCCACATTATAATTCTCAATGTTGTATTTACTTATTAGCCAACCTAGGACTGACTGTTCATTACCATTTGAATGCAATATTTGTTCCCTCATGCTTTTTGGCTTTGACCTGGCACTCTTCATGCATTTTTATGCTCCACTTAATAAACTGTTATGTAAATCTACTTTCTCTTAAGATGAAAATTGAAACAAATCCCTTCACTAAGGCATAATGTATGCATGTTCACTATCCTTGGTTGTGAAAGAACACTAATGAACCGAACCTAAAAAATGGTCATGTGAACAAATAACACAAAATGTGAACCATACAACAAATGTTTGATATAATTGTACTCAGTTGAATTAACTGAGCAAGTTAAACTCATTGTTCACCTGTAGCTTTCAGAAAGCATTAACCTGATTGTTATGAATGCACAGTTGGTTTAATAGCTCAATAGATAACTATGCTTTACTCTTTCAGTTGTATATCACTTCTTTTGATGAATATATGATGATGTAATCTTTAAATCAGCCTATTTATAATGAATAGGGCAGCATGTCGAGCTCTACCCTTGTGGGAGCCCTTTTTCTCCACATGCTTGATCTTCAAATAATGATCAGCTTCATGATTTTCTCTATACCTGCACAAGGAAACAAATAATGTTAGCATAAAAAATAGAATATGATGATCATGTTGATGTTTCTCATTTAGCTAGTTTCTTCTGTACTTCTTTGATTGTTTAGTGTATGATTAATAGTAGGCTGCACTATTGTTGGTGACTCATATAGGTTTCTTCATAATCGAAGCCTCTGACATCTCCCTCTTTCTCTTACAGGTCAATCGACGCTTGAGTAGACAAAGTTGCACCATTCATTGTCGACCATTGATAATTAGGAAATGATGATTATACTGTTACTTATGTGATTTATTCTTTCACATATTCCATAGTGTAGTGTGCTACTAATGATGCACTGTGACAATCACATCCACGACTTGTGTGGATATTTGATTTCATTTTATGCTTTTCACTTTGAAAAGAAAATGCATTCCAATGCAATTTTGTAATATCATTTGGATTCTTGCAATCGAATGAAGCTATGCAAATATGATTCTTTTCATGAAATAAATGAAAGCATTCAGAATGATTTGTTATTTATATGCTTAATTCTGTATTTCATTTAATTCCTGAAACATTGAATAACACTCTAAAATTTTGATTCTTCTTTTAAATGCACCATTGTCACTTAATGAATAATGATAAAAGATGTAAACAACACTTAAACACAATCTGTAATTTCACCTTAAGATAAAACAATGTTCAACTAGCTCCACCAATCGAGCTGTGGCAAAAAATTGGTAACATTTTGGTGATTTCCTCTAAATGCTTGCTTGCTAAGCATAGATTAGTGGCCTTAAAACAATCCATTGGGTGTAGAGTCGAATCTTCCCACTCTTGAAACTCAGGAAATTTGAAAAGAAACACTCCAAACAGTAGCAAAAGAAAACAAAAAAGAACTGAAAGTAAACTAATAGGCCCTGATGGCCAACAAGACATGCACAACAATGCTTAGGGAAAGAAAAACTACTGAAATTAAATGGGCAGAACACACTTATTTGCAAACTACTCTACTTAACTACAAGATAACTTATCTCAGAGGCAGTGCTTGAGGTGGATCCCATTAACTGGGATAGACAACACCTCGCTAGTCATCTTGGAAAGTTGGAATATGTTGTGTTCCTTGCATTCTATGATCACATAAGGCCCATCCCACATTGCATCAAACATGGAAGGTCCAGGTCTACTTTTAAACTCATTCCACTTGAAAACCAGATCTCCAATGATGAACTCACGTGGTCTTGCCCTCTTATCAAAAGAATTCTTCATCTGAGCTTGATGTATTTCCAGTTGTCTGAGAGCTTCCTTTCTAGTTTCTTCCAGCTCTACCAGTTGTGCAAGCCTCACCTCAAGAGGTTATTCATTTAGAAATTCCAGTTCTTTAACATAACTTAAAGTTGGCAACTCAATTGAAATAGGTAACTTAGCTTCTTTACCATAAGTTAAAACAAAAGGTGAACAACAAGTGGCCCTTTTAGGGGTTATTCTATTAGCCCAAAGGGATAACTTCAGCATTTCGTACCATGTCCTTTGATTATCTTCAACAGTCTTCTTGATTATACGAATCAAATTCTTATTTGTAGATTCTACCTGTCCATTGCCCTGTAGATAATAATTGGAAGACGTGTTCAAATAGATGTTATTTCTAACTGACCAGTCAAAAATCCTCAAACCAATAAAAGCCAAACCATTGTCAGAAATGATTGAATCTGGAACACCGAATCTCGATACGAGATCCTGATAAAAATTAAGCACTGAGGTCTCGTTTGCTTCTTTTAAAGCAACAACTTTGGTCCATTTTGTAAAATAATCTATGGCAGTAAGAATCTACTTATGACCTACACTTAAAGGTAGATTGATAGGACCAATAAAATCTAATCCCCACTTGGAAAAGGGTTGTTCTACCTGAATCGGATGTAGGGGCAATGGTGCAAGCCTCTATTTACTAGCAAATAAAGCACATTTCTCATATTTTTTGACCCAAGCAATATCGTCCTTAAACAAATCTGGCCAGTAATAACCAGCTCGCATAATTTTTAGAGTTGTTGTTCTCCCAACAAAGTGACCTCCTAAAGGTCCTTCATGAAACTCTGCTAACAGCTTGTCAACTTGATCAGGCCGAATACAACATAATAAGATACCTTGGAAATCTCTTCTATAAAGAATGCCATCAATGATTGCATAAGGAATGGCTTGTGACCTGTAATACCTTCGTTTTTCTCTGTCTAAGCCTTCGAGGCACTCACCAGTTTGTAGATAATGCATCATCTGCTACAACCAAGTAGCTGGAGACGCTGGAACAACACTTGGAACATCATTATTTAGCATTTTTTTATATTTGCAGCCTCATTTAAGTTGTTGTCCTCATTACTAGCAATCTATTCACACAAACCTTTGCCTGTAACGAGCTTGGTTACTTTTATATCAACATCGAACTCCATGACTTTGGTAATTCAACTAGCACGCTTATCATTAATATCTTTGTTAAGTAGAAAATCCTTAACAATTAAATGAGCTACTAGCAAGTGAATCTTGTTGTTGGACAACAAATGCCTGAATTTAGTTAAACTCCTTACAAAAACAAAAACATGTTTCTCAACAAAAGAATATTTTACCTCGTAATCATGCAATACTTGGCTGAAAAATGCAACACACTGCTCCAAGCCTTCATTGTTCTACTGGCATAACATAGCTGAAATTGTATCTACTCCTACAAAAGCATATAGAATAAAGTCTTTGTCAAAGTTTGGATTAATGAGAGTAGGAGCGGCTGCGAGAGCTTCCTTAATCTGCTCAAAGCTCCTCTTACCTTCCTTGGTCCAACTGATTGGCATATTCTTTTTAAGCATAGAAGTAAGAGGCTGTAGCAAGGATGCAATATTCAGTATGAACCTCCTTACGAAATTCATTCTCCCAAGAAAGCTTTGCAATCCTTTCTTATGAGCTGGTAATGGAAATTCAAGAATTGCAGAAACTCTTTCAGGATCAATTGCAATACCTTGCTTTGAAACACTGTGTCCAAGCAATTTGCATTTGTGCACTGAAAATATACACTTCCTCAGATTGAGAGACGCTCTGAATTCTCTACATCTCTTAAAAATATGCTCCAAATGGTCAAGGTGTTTGTTAGCATTTCTAGAAAAAACAGTAATATTATCCACATATACTAGAAAAAAATTATTCATGAGGTCGTGAAAGGCCATATCCATCACACGCTGAAAAGTTGCTCCAGCATTAGATAAGCCAAAAGGCATCTTCTTATAGGCCATCGTGCCCCACTTGGTTGTAAATGTTGTCTTGAACTAATCTTGCTGCTTCACCAAAATCTGATTGTAACTTGAGTAACCATCTAGCAAAGAAAATTTGTTAGAATTAGAAACTACCTGTAAAATTTGCTCCATGGAAGGAAGTGGGTAATGGTCTTTCAATGATGCTTTATTTAAATCTCAAAAATTGACACATAGTCTGATTTCTCGACTTTTCTTCTTGACTGGCACTAAATTTGACACCCAAGAGGTGTGCTTGATAGGAAAAATAATACCACTCTCAACTAGCTTATTCAGTTTAGCCTTCATAAGGTGCTCTAACTTGGGATTAAGCGGTCATTGCTTTTGTCTTACTGGTTTTGCATCGGGTTCAAGTTCAATGGTATGCTAGGCTAGTTCGGGGTTAAAACCTCTCAAATACTTGCACTCCCAAGCAAAAATATCACTAAATTTCTAACAACAGAATAAAGGCTTGTTGTTTGTCTAGACTACATACCTTTCCCAGCTTGAGAAGCTTTCCTTTGAAGATTTCAATGGCCGCGTAATGCTCTTCCTTAACTATCAAGCTGCATTTGTCTTTACGCACTTGGTCATCTGAGTTGAACATAGACTCCAAGGTCACCAATCCTTTTGGTAGCTTGTTGGTCTTTAATTGCACAATCTGGTCATCATATTGTTGCTGCCATTTTTTCTTATTTCCATCTGCAAACTCAGCTTCAACAATTAGGAAGTTTATGATTTGCTCATTGCTGTCAAAAACCTGCCAGCTCACATTATTGTCAGGTACAGAAGGTCTAACCACTATTTTCATGTATTGACGTGCTTCTACCTTATGAATCTCCTTGGGAATATCAAACTGGGCTCCTATAGCAGCAAGCCTGTTAGCATGCTTGTTTTCATTGAGGAATTGACATGATATTAAAAGCATTAAAGTCCTCCATTAAATCCTATACACAATGCTTGTATTTCTTAAGCAAACCATTCTTGGCAGCATTTAAATTTTTGACCTGATTTACAATCAATTCTGAATCACCATAAAATTGCAAGCATTTAATACCTCATTTGCAGGCCCATTCAAGGCCATGCACCAACACTTCATACTCAGTTGTATTATTCGAACAGTTGAAAGAAAACCTGCAAGATGAAAAATATTTACCTCCTTTAGGTGATATCAACATAGCTCCACACCCAGCACCAATACTACTCTTCGAACCATCAAAGTAAAGCTTCCAAAGCTCATTCCCTATTCCTGTAGATGGTTCCTCCTCTTTACAAAGATTAGGCATATCACAATCAGGCTCTTGAATCATATAGACTCCCAATCCTATCCCGTCTGTGTGTTGAAACCAATCAAGCTCATGATCTTTGGCTGCCCATTCATCTAGGTTGATATCATCTACATGGGTGCTACAGTTTGAGGTCATGGTTTGCTCCTCTAGTGCAGAGGTGGCATAGAGGTTAGCATTTATAGGATTCGGCGAGTATGGTTCAATATGGTCTTTGGCAAGAGGATTGGACTTTATGGTCACTTTTGTACCATACCTTGTTCTAAAAAATAAATGAGACCAATCAAAAGAAAAAAACCCACCCAATTTGGTTGTAAAATCCCTTGAGAGACAAATGGAAAAGTGCGGTGGTAAGTCTATGACATGAATATCCTAATGAATAGCAAAAATTGGGGATGTGTGTAAGGTAAGAGCCAAATTTTTGATAATACCAACAGTCTTAACAGCAGACCCATCTAATTGCACTACGCCTTTATGAGGATTAGGCTCGTAAGAAAGACCTAACTTATCAGCTAAACTCTTAGGCATGACTGAACTATTGGCACCAAAATCAACCATACAGTTGTGAACAATTTTATCACCAATCATCAAAATTAAATAGAATGGAGGGGGCTTTACCTCTTTCGCTTTATGCTCATTTTTATCCTCCAGGTCATTATCCAGCACAACCTTCGCAACTCCTTGATTAGCGTTGTCAAAAATAGACAACTCAGTCAAAGCACTTTACAGTAAAACTTTTTGCCTTGGAAGATGTAAAGCATCTAATATTGACATGCTGACAGTGGTTTTCTTGAGATGCACAACAATATTAAACAATGAAGAGTTTATCTTCTATTTATTTTTTGTGACAACAACATCGTTTTGCCTCTGCAAAGGCTAAGAATGCATTCTTGATTGCTCCTTGCTGGGTATCTCCTTCCCTCTCTGGAAAATTTGCATTTTTGGTTGCGTTGCAACGTTAACATCTGATGAAATGGGTTTTTATTGATTATAGGTTGTTGCTATGAAATTCCAACTTGTTGTCCTGAATCCATAGCTCTTTTTTGACCTAGTATTAGTTGAAATAGGAGAATTTTGTTGAATTTGGCCATTCACGCCACAAAATTTGGAGCCCTTCCAGTTCGACAAGGCAACTTCCAAGTTATCTTGTTGTTCTTGATTATGATCTGCAACATTTTCTGAAACAACATAGTTATTCTAAACCATTAAAGCCTGATTTCTCATTCCATTGGTGCACATTGATTGGCTATGGGGCTAATTGCACATATAACACCAATCGCAATCCTGGGCAACATTATTTTGCAACACAAGTTCTTTTGACGAACTGGCTGCATTCGGATTGTATGACTGGAATGGCCTAGGGTTAAAATTCTTCCTTTGGGATTGATAATCATTTTGAAAGGTAGGTCTATTTTGCTGGTTTTGTTGATAAGAAGCTCTATAAGGCTTATTTTCTTGGCCAACGGGATTTTTAATAGTCACAAGATCATTCCCAAAGGTCTTTAATATGCTTTTATTCTCTTGCATCTCCTGATTTGGGGCTGGGACAACAACTTCTTAGGCTGTGTTATGATATCCTATCACTGGAACAGGTGGGGGAACAACCAAGGTAGGTATAACAACAAGAATAGGTGGTTGTATTTTTGGAAACAAAGGCATAGGAGGTCTAGGAGCTATGTCTCCAGCTTGGATGAGGCAATTTTCAACATTAATGGTTATATTGTAGGCATTAGGAAGTGTAAGTCCACCCATAGACTGAGTCATGACTGCAATTTTACTATTTAGAGCTTTTAAGTAAAACACAAAAGTGTGTGATGGTAAGGGATTTACTGTTGCAGGAATCATGTCCTAGGTTCTTTGAAATTAGTAGTTGAAGTCGGCCAAGTGCTCATGTGGCACCCTCTGAATGGTGCTCAACTACTCTAATAAAGACAAGTTGTTAGATTTATCAGCAAAATGTTGGTATAATCGATTACCTAACGCATCCCATGCCGTGATTGAGTTGGTTGTGAGACCTCTGAACCATTGTAATTCTTTGCCTTTGAGTGACGTAGCTAATAGCCTTAGCATGACGTTCTCCTGTGTAATATTATGTACTGAGCATAACGTGGCTATGTCACAGATGTGCTCGACTGGTGTGGTAAAATCCTCCCCGATGAAGTATGGAAGATCTCTAAGGGTTGCAACTGGTATGTCGTCATGCTGAAGTATATTTAATGGGGTACCACCATTAAAGGGTGCAAACGGGTGCTGCCTCAGTGCTGCCATTGGCAACACTTGTGAGATCGAAATAGGTACACCTGGTGATAACACCAAGGAACTGAAAATGAAAGGTGTCCAATTTGATCTCGTGGGTGCTTCAAAAATCCTCCTTGTTGTCCTACCTCTTCTTCATGATGGGGAAAACTCTCGATGATGTAGAATTTGACCTTGTCTGTATCTTTCTCATGTGCAGGCTACACTAGCATGCAAAAATCAGAAATCAGAGTCACCAGGTGTATTGTAATGGGCCTCCAGAAGGCTGGAAAAATCTGTTGCATACACCAAATAGCAAACTGAAACAATTAAAATTTCTCTGAAAATGACTTTCAGAGTCCCACTGAGCATGCCAAAAATTGTTGTCAATTAGATTTGCACCCTGTTGAATGCAAGATTCAGCAATCTACTGAAACATGAAAACCTTCTTTAGATGTGGGTGATTTGAACGAAGAAGGAATCTCTAGAGTGAGCTGGTTCTCTGAATGATAAATCCTACTCTAAATAATTTCTGGGAAAAGGGATAGAAGGATGACTAATTAAAAATTAAAACTAACTGGTATTTCACTTAAAGTTATGAAATTAAAACATTGACACTCACAACAACTTTCCTATCACAATGAATCTCACAATCCCACTGGCACATACTTCCATTAGTATTTTGCATGAAGATCCCCAAATGAAATACAACAAGCAACCTGAAACTATGCAATTCTGAAAACACAACTTACAATAGCAAGACATAAAAGGATTCTGATTTGAACCACAAAGACATCAAATTGCTATTATAAACTGAGACAGAAATGAGAAGGAGAATTTTGTTGCTTTATTAAACTGAAAGAGTGAATAAGTCTGAACTGAGTACAAAAGGGTTCAAAAGCTTCAAATTGTCTCAAAAATTGCATAAAAGAAGAAAAAAGCATACTGCTTTTATGATCAAACTGTCAAGCCTCTAAAAATAGGTTGAATCTGCTTTAAAAGCCAGAAAAACACCTTATCTCTCCAAGATGAGACTCAAATCCGACCAAGAGAAGAAGTCAATATTAATCTGCTAAAAATAGCAAGAAATCATAAAATAATTTATAAAATATTGCTTTACGATTTTGCTTTACAAGATTGCAGATTTTGTAATTTATCTATTTTTTGCAATAAAAGATTGCAAAATCCTTTTGCAAAATAATTACATTCTTATTTCTCCATTACAATGCTTTTATTTTTCCCTTAAAAAATCATAAAAATATCAATACATCTCATCCTTACATCAACATCTCCAATTGATTTCTCTAAAATCAATTAAAACAAAAACCCTAAGTAGATAATTGACCTTGCTTTGAGAATACAAAAACCTAAGTGATAAAAATATCCACTTCTAGGTCATAAGGTATTCCCCATTCATACCAAATCTTCTAATCTTTCTAAGGCATAAGATACAAGCCCTAAAGACTTAATGTATTGACCTAGGCATATGAATTCAACCCCCCCTCAAATATTAAACTTTAGACTTTTGAATAAATCATAATACAAGGCCACCCTAATTCGAACTTCCCCATGTGCTATTGGTAAACATGAATATTCTAGACAATTATGATGTTAGCTCGAATTAGGGCATGAACAAAACAAGTTCAAACCCTAAAATGATTCATTTTGCAATTATCACTTTGGAAAAAAATGATCTCTAGCTAAAAGGAGCACCGCCACCATGATTGAGCTGAATCTGTATCTTGTATGTTCAAGAATCTTCACCTTTACCTTCTGACAATCGAATGAAATATATGTTCCCTCATGCTTTTGGGCTTCGACCTGGCACTCTTCATGCATTTTTATGCTCCACTTAATAAACTATTCTGTAAATCTACTTTCTCTTAAGATGAAAATTGAAACAAATCCCTTCACTAAGGCATAATGTATGACTGTTCACTGTCCTTGGTTGTGAAAGAACACTGATGAACCAAACCTGTTAAGCCTCTAAAAATAGGTTGAATCTGCTTTAAAAGCCAGAAAAACACCTTATCTCTCCAAGATGAGACTCAAATCCAACCAAGAGAAGAAGTCAATATGAATCTGCTAAAAATAGCAAGAAATCATAAAAACAATTTATAAAAGATTGCTTTACGATTCTGCTTTATAGGATTGCAGATTTTGTAATTTATCTATTTTTTGTAATAAAAGATTGCAAAATATTTTTGCAAAAGAATTACATTCTTATTTATCCATTACAATACTTTGATTTTTCCCTTAAAAAATCATAAAAATATCAATACATATCATCCTCAAATCAACATGTCCAATTGATTTCTCTAAAATCAATTAAAACAAAAACCCTAAGTAGATAATTGACCTTGCTTTGAGAATACAAAAACCTAAGTGATAAAAATATCCACTTCTAGGTCATAAGGTATTCACCATTCATACCAAATCTTCTAATCTTTCTAAGGCACAAGATACAAGCCCTAAAGACTTAATGTATCGACCTAGGCATATGAATTCAACCCCCCCTCAAATATTAAACTTCAGACTTTTGAATAAATTATAATACAAGGCCACCCTAATTCGAACTTCCCCATGTGCTATTGATAAACATGAATATTCTAGACAATTATGATGTTAGCTTGAATTAGGGCATAAAAAAACAAGGTCAAACCCTAAAATGATTCATTTTGCAATTATCACTTTGGAAAAAAATGATCTCTGGCTAAAAGGAGCACTGCCAGCATGATTGAGCTGAATCTGTATCTTGTCTGTTCAAGAATCTTCACCTTTACCTTCTGACAGTCAAATGAAATATATGTTCCCTCATGCTTTTGGGCTTCGACCTAGCACTCTTCATGCATTTTTATGCTCTACTTAATAAACTGTTCTGTAAATCTACTTTCTCTTAAAATGAAAATTGAAACAAATCCCTTCACTAAGGCACAATGTATGCCTATTCACTGTCCTTGGTTGTGAAAAAACACTGATGAACCAAACCTAAAAAATGGTCATGTGAACAAATAACACAAAATGTGAACCATACAACATATGTTTGATATAATTGTACTCAGTTGAATTAACTGAGCAAGTTAAACTAATTGTTCACCTGTAGCTTTCAGAAAGCATTAACTTGATTGTTATGAATGCACAGTTGGTTTGATAGCTCGATAGATAACTATGCTTTACTATTTCAGTTGTATATCACTTCTTTTGATGAATATATGATGATGTAATCTTTAAATCAGCCTATTTATAATGAATAGGGCAACATGTCGAGCTCTACCCTTGTGGGAGCCCTTTTTCTCCACATGCTTGGTCTTCAAATAATTATCAGCTTTGTGATTTTCTCTATACCTGCACAAGGAAACAAATAATGCTAGCATAAAAAATAGAATATGATGATCATGTTGATGTTTCTCCTTCAGCTAGTTTCTTCTGTACTTCTTTGATTGTTTAGTGTATGATTAATAGTAGGCTGCACTATTGTTGGTGACTCATATAGGTTTCTTCATAATCGAAGCCTCTGACATCTCCCTCTTTCTCTTACAGGTCAATCGACGCTTGAGTAGACAAAGTTGCACCATTCATTATCGACCATCGATAATCAGGAAATGATGATTATACCATTACTTATGTGATTTATTCTTTCACATATTCCATAGTGTAGTGTGCTACTAATGATGCACTGTGACAGTCACATCCACGACTTGTGTGGATATTTGATTTCATTTTATGCTTTTCACTTTGAAAAGAAAATGCATTCCAATGCAATGTTGTAATATCATTTGGATTCTTTCAATCGAATGAAGCTATGTAAATATGAATCTTTTCATGAAATAAATGAAAGCATTCAGAATGCTTTGTTGTTTATATGCTCAATTATGTATTTCATTGAATTCCTGGAACATTGAATAACACTCTGAAATTCTAATTCTTCTTTTAAATGCACCATTGTCACTTAATGAATAATGATAAAAGATGCAAACAACACTTAAACACAATTTGTAATTTCACCTTAAGATAAAACAACGTTCAACCAGCTCCACCAATCATGTTGTGGCAAAAAATTGGTAACAATATTATCAAGCATTTTAGAGCATTCTTCAAGCATCAATCATCATGTCAAAGATTCTATCCATCATGTTTGTTATCGTGCTAACAATTGTGATGTAGGGTTTATGATTCAAGCAAGTGTTTCATTCAAGATCAACATCATTCAAGCAAGAGTCAAGAACCACATCCATTGCAACCATTTCAAGCATATTTGTAGTATCTTATTGCTAGGGTTTGGTGAGTTGCAACATTTTCATTTTTTCATTCATCATTCTCCATTCATATTTGATTTCATTTCAAGGATTGATTTCCAAAATGGGGTTTGACTAAGGAAAACCCCTATCCACTAACCCAACAACATTTTCCCCTCTTATTTGTGTGTGATTTGTAGATGTAGGTTGCATATTTCCTAAGGAGCAAGATTGGAGAAAAGTTTCAAATCATCTAAAGTTTTCAAAGTTGTCATCAAGCCTTAGAGAACATTGGAGAAGACCTACATGTGGAAAATTAGTGATTCAGATCTGAAAACCAGTCAGGAAGGATAGAGCAGATGGAGAAGAGAAAGATTAGCCTTTGAATCTTTAGAAAAGCATAATTGGACTGATTCACCACTTCTGGCGAATAAATCCCAATTCTAGTTAATTTTCAAGATTTTATAGATCTAGATACCCTTTTGGAAAATTTATTTTCCTGCATAGTTTTCCAAAAACTGGACTAATTCGCCTAGCTAGGCGAATGGGTCCCAATCAATAGTAAAAGTAGATTTTCTAGTGTTCCAAACTTCCATCCAACCTTCTCTAGATTCCCAGGTGCACACTTTCTATTTTGTAGCTTTCTATTTCATTTCATTCACTTTCCTAGGTCATTTAGTGTTAGTTTGCATTCAATTAGGGTTTTGTATTTCATCTAGAATTTCATTGTCTTTTCCAAGTTTATACTTGGTGGTGAACCTCTCATTAGATCATATTTAGCCCCTAGAAAGACCCTCTTGTGAGATCTCTTTCTCTTTTTCATTGAGATCTCAAGGGTTTTTTCTTGAGTGAAAGTTAGTGAAAATTTCCCCTTTTAGGTCCCAAACTCCTAAAGGTGGGATAGACACAATTTTCCGCCTTTCATATGCAATATGATACAACTAGGAACTTTCAAATAAATTTTTGGCCACAACATGTTACTGCTATTGGTGAACCTGAAGCACCCTTAGGATCAAAACTTTTGAATTGGTAAAACCTTTGTGCTTGTAAATCTTTAATGCTTGCCCAAGAAATTCACCATCAACAAGTACTGGTTGAAGTCAATCAACAAAATTTTAGAGCTATCCAATTATAAAATGCTCATTAATATTTGGCTGAATGCATCCAAATGGAAAAAACAATCCATTCTCATTATTAGACTTAGTATGCAATCAATTGATAATAATTTGCTTAACACATTATTAGACTTAGTATGCAATCAATTGATAATAATGTTTGTTGGTCATATTGGTGCAATTGAAAGGATGGCATATAATAGATTATGTGAATTGCAATGTTGTGATCTGACTATGTTAGATCAATATTTTCAGGATCAATATTTTAATTTCTATTACAGTAGACATGAGCAAGATTATGAAGAAATGTATTATAAGTTTCTCAAAAAATTTCCCACTATTGGAGATTTTTATCTCAATAAAGTCATTGAAAACCTATTAAGAATAGGTAGAGAAACAAAGGAAATAACATTCCCTCAACTTTGTAATTTCATCACAACGCTAAAAGAAGAAATTTGTAGGGGACATAAAGAAAAGAAATGGATTAAAAGGTTTAAGCCTCAACTCTTTGAATTAGCTTGTAAGCAAATCACACTAGGATATGGTTGCGATTCATTCTATTCAAAGAAAAAGAGTTCAAAACATCTTTTTGGTAGAAAGAAGAAACATAAGTGTTTTAAATGTAACCCGCAAACACCTAGAAAGCATTATTCCTTGGAAGGGAAATTCCAGAAGAAATATAAGAAGATATTTTTTTGAAAGAAAAGTTTTCATAAGAAATATAGTAAATGGAAACCCACTTGTTATATTTTCAAAGGGGAAAATTATGCAAACAAGTGTCCAAAAAGAAAGAGTGACAAGGGAAAAGCCGAGGTAAGAGTTGTTAAGGATCTTGGCATAGAAAATGAAGATGAATATGATTTTATTTATGAGTATACCAGTCACAAATATGATATTCGATTATCATCATCAAAAGAAGAATTTGAAGAGGCTAAAGAAGAACTTTATGAGGAATCTGAATATAGTTGAGATAGTTCTGTAATATTTGGGTATAAATTTGGATCAGAAGCTTCCTTTATTTGTAGAATGATGAAAAGTCATCATTATTATAAGGATAATTTTGAAAAACTTTCTAATGTTATTGAGAAAATTAAAAAACTAGAACAAGCCCACAAAAAATGCTAGGGTCTCAAGGAACTTGGTAGTAGCAAAAACAACAACTAAACACATTATATGTGTTGAAGGCGAAACTAGAAGAACCTTATGAAAATCCTAGTCACACTCATATAATTTCATAGCCAAAGCCTAGGAAAATTTCAACTATACAAACACCTCCAATAGGATCTTTGGCCCAATGAACATGGCACCATCAATGTCTTGATTTTCTCGATAAAGTCATAGGACTAGCTCAAAAGGAAATGGAGGAATAGCTTGAATAGATGCATGAAGCCAAAAAACAAACTAGAGAACTAGATAAATGTATATCACAACTCAATCAAGCATTTGATCGACAAGAATCTTCCAAGGGAATATGAATCTCAGAACCAGCCACAAGGGAAGAAGGAGATTTGTTCTATCAAGAAAAATCTTATTCTCCAAGTATGGAAGATATGATTGTAGTATAAGAATAAGATCTTGAAGGATCTTGTAAAATGATGAAAAAAATCAATTGTCTAGGAATTACACTAGATATTCATTTTGATCACATCTTCATTTTTTGGTTGACACAAGATTTGATCTCAACATTTCTAGACATAGGTGTTTTCCTCAAGACCAATGGCAAGAAGTAGAAACAAGGATCTCATTTGGTAAAGGTAACCATTTTTCTCACCTCATATGTTTTGCACCTATAGAGCTTCCAAATGGTTATAAAGAATATCTGAAGTTTCTTCATTATGAAATTTATGGATATGATGGAACAATTGGAAGTAAAGCATTATCACAATCAGAACCAATTACCATTACAATAAAATCATTTGAAATCAAAGGAGTCTCAATTCCTAGATTGACCACAGAGAAAATTTCTACAACTAAAGAAGTTAATATGTTCCTTCTGTTAAAAGAGACAATAAAATTTGGTTTACTACACAAAGTGATCAAATCCAATATGAAATGCAACAATTGCAAAAGGAATTCACTAAAAAAATCATGTCAAAGGATCTAACTAAGTTGAAAATAAATCTTTCTTGAAAACTACCATTAAAAAGGGATTGTGAAGGAAAATAAATTATGCCAAAGGGACATGCTAACTATTTCCTTCTTAGTAGAAAAGAAGCTGAAGTATGCAAGCAAGAAATTATAGATCTACCTCAAAAGGGTGTTGTATCCCCTTCCTCTTCTCCATTTTTTTGTCATGCAATGTATGTTCCAAATAAAGATGAAAATGGGAATGAATTTCCTGAAAAGAGGTTAGTAGTTAACTATAAACCTCTAAATTCATGTTTGATAGATAATCAACATCCTCTACCATCCAAAGATCATATTTGGAAAACCATTCAATGCTCTAATAGCTATTCTGAATTTGATCTCACCAAAGGATTTTGGAAAATCTCAATTCACTCAGAGGATCGTTTCAAAACAACCTTTTCAGTTCCTCAAGGTCTTTATCATTGGAATGTACTCCCATTTAGAATTTAAACTACACCCTCTATTTTTCAGCAAACTATGTATTCCATTTTTTTTTCCATACTCCAAATTAATTATACCATACATTGATGATGTTTTGATTTTCAGTCAATGTCCTAAAACTCATTTGGAGTATCTACGCTATATTCTTATTTTATGCCTTCAACATGGCTTACTCCTTAACCCAGATAAATGCCACTTTGCTTAATAATAGATTATTTTTATTGGAATTCATCTTTTTCCCTGAGGGAAAATGGAAGCACAACAACATATCCTCACCAGAATTACTTCACTATCGGTAACCAATCAAAAGGAGTTACATTGATTTTTAGGCTTGGTGAATTATATTGTAGGATTCTACAAGAATATGGCAGAAGATATAGCTTTTCTAAATAAGCTCTTAAGGAAAAATCCACTAGCATGGACTAATGTGCATAATGAGGCCATCCAAAGAATAAAAGATAAATGTGCCAAATAGCCACCTTTACAACTACTAGGAGCAGGTCAAAAAATAATTGAAATAGATGCAAGTGAAACAAGTTGGGGTGGAATCTTAAAAGAAAAAATAACCAATGACCATGAAGAAATTGTTTGATATGTTTTAGAAAAGTTTCAAAGGAAGTGAACTCAATTATCATAGTACTCATAAGGAAATTTTAATTGTGGTAAATAATTTTAAGTCATTTCAATTATGAAATTGCTAAACAACCTTTTGTGCTAAGATCCAACTTGCAGAATCTTCGTGAATTTTTCAAAAAAGAATCTAAGGATAAGGTAAAAAGAGGAAGATTTTTGAGATGGGATCAATTTTTAGACACCTTTGAATTTCAAATTGAGCATCTTCTAGGAAAGAAAAATGTTTTTGCAGATTTTCTATCCAAAGAAGGAAACACTACAAAGGATAACACTAATAGAGGTCATGTCAAAATTATCAGAATCCAAGAAGAGAGATGGATTGAAGAATTTTTTCCTAATTTTAGTTCAAATCCCTTCAATCATAGGGATCAAAATTTTGATCTTGCAAATGACTATCTTCATGACAGAAAAAGAATGTTTGAGGCATCACACATTCTTACTACCCCAAATGTCTGGCATAATGACATTATTATCCACACATATCTCACAGAAGAAGTAGAAAGTGAAATAGCCCAGTATTTAGGAGTCCAACATTCTTTTCCTCAATGGCCTATTCATTTCATCAATCCACATATTCAATGCCCTGAATGATGGCTTCATGAAGAAGGGGGCATACAAAAATTAATCTCTTACAAGGATCAAAAGAAAATGAAGCTCTTAATTTCCCATCCAATGAATATTTAGGTAAATTGTGGAAGATAAAATTTCAATCCTTTGCAGATAATTTGATTAACGAAACCTATAGATGAAGAGGTGAAGGATCTCAATTCCAACCTCGGAGCATTGGAGCTCGGATATGCCATCTCTATAATCATCAAATTCCCATTTGGATTCAAACAACAACATATCGAGAAGACTTTGGAAACTCCTCTACAAGAGCTCTTGGAATCTATGGACCCTATAAAACCAAAACTGAAAGGATTATTTAGAAAGAACCATATCTAGTTGTTCATCCTTGCAATATGGGACCTCTTGAGTTGCACAATGATTACAATTGTCCAAGATGTGTGCATAGACAAATAAGTGAAGATAATTCTTAATGATTCAGTATGTGAATCATCAGAACAACCTTGTACTCCATTATCAAACATGGAAGTGGACTTAACTGCTAATCAAAAGGGTAAGGTTACCACCTTAAAGTAACCAAAAGTTAAACTTCTCATGATAAAAAAGTTCACTATATGAGATTTTGGGTATAAAGCTCTTTTGCTCTATTGCATGTCATTCTTGGTCCGAGAATCTTCTTTTGTAAAAATAAGTGGAAGGTCTTTCTACATGTTTGGTTGATCTTCACGAAACTCAAACCATATTCTTCTCTTGACTATTGAAAAGGTGGTGGAATACTTCTATAAAAGGATGTCAATCACTCATAATTGGAAAGAGTGTGGTAGGCAATTGAGTCTGAAGGTATGTCTAAGTCTTAAGTTTTAGGATAAGATCTCTGAGATCTATGTATGCTCTCTGCATATGCACCTAGTGTTATCATCCTTGTAGATCAAAATAGATTTTGGAAATAGGTTTTAATAGTGCACTATGTAAGCAAGTAGCTCCACACTATATAAAAATCTACATCTAACATTTGTATGCTGCAATACTGGAAAGGGTTAGGATCGCCAGCTATTATGATCTTAGTGCCATTGTAGGGAAACTTTAAGCATTAATGGTACATGGATGGGATGATCTCCATTGCATGGATCCATGGTCGATCGAGGAGACTATAAGGGAGATCCAGGTCCAACACTTGCAATATGGTATCTAGTATAGCGGGCCCAACTTTGATTGGTAGTGATATGACACCATTGGAAGAGCACTCTTCATCGTCATAGGCCTTTATGATAATAATATTTATTGTGTCCATGCAAGCTTTAAATAATCCTAATTTTGTAACCAATTTAAGAGTGCAAATATTCAATCTTGCTCCATTGTCTACCAAGACTCATGATTTTATGCTTATTCACATAGAATTCTAGGTGTAAGGGGTCATTATGATTGGACTTTTGAAATGAATAGTATTGGTCTGAAAAGGTTGTTGGAATATGGCTTTGAGAGATTATTTTTGGCTACTTTTATTGTCATTGATGGCAATTAGAGTCAACAGTATGGTCCGCGGTGTTATTATTGCTCCTACCAGATAGGAAAGTAAGATTTTGTAATCTACCGACATAAAGAATGAAGAGAAGAAAATCTAGTTGATAAGCTAATCTGATCACTTCATAGGATCAATATTTTGTGGTGTGGATCTCTAGGGAAATCTTCCAACATGTATATTATCCTATTGGTGAGTTTTGAGGTGTCGCATTAGTTAGAGTTTGAGTTAAGAGGTTTGATAGTATGGTTCATGGTTTACTCTCTCATTTTGGCCGACATGTTTTATATGGCATATCACAGATGTATAAGGAGTATGTGTTTAACTATACTATAGTCTAGCTGACTTGTATAGGTACACATCAACTCTAATTAATGATTTGAGCCGACATAAGCAAGAATATTGTATTTTGTTGTGAAGCTGACATACAATGAATTCTTGATTAGCGGGTATATAAAGGAAACCAAAAATCATTTTGAGGTGAAGTAGTGTGGTGGAGATAGAAGTGTATGTGTTTCAAGAAGAGAGTGAAAAAGGATAGATTAGTGATTTGAGGGCATAAAAAGTCTTGTATGATAAGTAGAGAAGAAGTGTGAACTGGTCAAAAGATCCAAAATCTGATTATGAGCTTCATTGGAACTGAATCCAGGCATTTGTAGATGTTGTATTCTCATTTCAAAATTTTGTTGTAATTTCAATTATACTTTGTAAGGTAGTGAGCCATTCTCTCTTAAGTAGTGAGCTCTAGGCAGTGCATTTGAATGCATCTGCATTCCCCTCTTTTATCATACCTTTAATAGAGGATACATTGTGGATTAATCTCCACCATGATTTTTCCCCTAACAAGATTTCCACGTAAAAATTTATGGTGTTATGGTGTTCATTAATGTGATTGCTTGTTTCCCTCTGTTTATATGCTTTGAATGTTGTTTTAAGTTCACTTATTGTTGTTGATAGTTCTAGATCTGATTTGAAAGTCAAATATTATGGAACACTGATTCACCCCCCCTCTCATTGTTGCTAGTGTCCAACAATTGGTGTCAGAGCAAGTTCCTCTTCTGGAGTTTAACAACTTGAGGTGGATCTTGAATTATAATGGACATTGGTGATCTTCAACAATAGCTTATGGTGGAACTTAATGATCTTGATCAGTCTAAAGCAAAGGTCATGGAACTAAAAGAAAATCTTGTGGCTGCCAAAAAATTCATTCAATCATTGAAGGATAAGAAAAATGAGTCAAGGGAAAAGAGGAAGGAACTATGTGATCAATTGAAGCAAAAAGAAAGAAAAGGTCCAAATGATGTCCATCTGAATCAAACCCTAAGGAAAATAACATAAGAATGTGAAAAGCTTGCTAAGGACAATACAACTCTAAAGCTTGAAATGGAATATGTGGAGATGAAGTTTACCAAAGAGATTGAAGAGAGAAAGAAAAATGAGGAGAATCTGGCCCAGTCCTTGAAAGAAAAATTTAAAGAATGCAACAAAATTAATAGTGGATTCATTCAATTGGAAATTGAACTGCAACAATCTAGAAACAATGAACAAGAGCTTGAGAGACAAGTAGTTATCCTCATAAATGAGCTTGCTACTACAAATGAATTCAAGGAGAAATTCAGGACAAGCTTTCCTAGGCTTGATGAGATAACCAAAGGACAAAAGGATACAGATGAAAAGCGAGGTTTTGGCTATGAGAAGGATGAAAGTTCTGAATTTGAACAGAAGAACATTGAAAAGAAGAACAAAGGAAGAAGACATTTGGTAAGGCAACCCAATGCTCAAAAATTTAATGGATATTGCTTTTCTTGCAATAAATTTGGATATATGGCTTCTCAATGTAGAAGAAAGATAAATACTAGTACTCCATCATTTTCTGGTCAGTGTTTTAAATAAAAATTTTTTGGTCATAAGGCATTAGAATGTAGAAGTATGTCTGTCAGTGCAAGTAACATTAAATGATATATCTGTGGAAGATTTGGACATGTTGCTCATCAATGCAGGTTGGGAGGAAATTAGTGGAATGGATGGTATAGACTAAAAAATTCGGTATGCTACAATTGTAACAATTTTGGGCACATTACAAGATTCTGTAGAAATAAAAACTTGAACAAAAGAGGTATGGTTTATCAAGGAAGAAATTTACAGAAAGATAACAAAGGAAAAGAAAAAGCATCTATGGAAGAGATAAGAGATCAAATGAAGAAAACATGGGTAAAGAAAAGTGAATCTGATGAAGGAAACAATTTTGTACCAG
Organism: Sequoia sempervirens; assembly: GCA_007258455.2. Taxonomy (NCBI): domain Eukaryota; kingdom Viridiplantae; phylum Streptophyta; class Pinopsida; order Cupressales; family Cupressaceae; genus Sequoia; species Sequoia sempervirens. Next base: position 131,735 of record VDFB02218320.1, on the reverse strand, counting down.
AAGCTCCCTCTGGTAACATTTTTGACAATTGACTTCAGGCCAATGGCCTAGGGTTAGTTTTTCATTAAAATCTCTTGTCCCCCTATGATATAGTTGGCACCGAATTGTAGGATGTCGTCAAACATTGTGTTATTCATTCTTGAAAGTATTAGTAATCATCTGTTGAGTTGGACGAAATGGTATAGATCCACAGTCAGATTATTTGCTTGTTGTCTAAGTTTGCAGAGTAACCAGAACTTCTAGGGCATCATATTTAATGCGAAAAGAATTCAAGTATGTAAATTTATAAAAGGGAATTTGGAACCCTAATTCGTCATCGTGCATTAAAAGGGAGTAGTTGGAGAGCCCTATCAACAAAGGTCAATCTAGTGGCGAGTTCTTCAAGTATTTTTGTTGCTTATTAATTCCATATCTATTTGGCAATCGATAGAACCCTGTTCAACACGAAAATTGAAACAAATCAAAGGAACAGTAACTCTGGATGAGTATAGCAGGAAAAAATTTAGGGATGAAATAAATTTGTTGTCTCTCACCTAATTAAGGAAGCTTGAAGGATCGAAGCATAAGAATTTGGATATCTAGAATGAATTTCCTCATTTCATCAATGGGAAAGTGATTTGGTTTATCTTGAACAGATTGGACAAATATATCCTTACTTTGGATAAACCCTATTGAATCTCTAAGGATGTAATCAAGAATCTAACAGGTTTGTGCAATGTTGGTAATATTTCAAAGAAGAAATCGATTCAAAATGTTGAGGTCGAAGCCCTAACCGGAATAAGGGGAGATAAGAGGGCTTTGATAATTGCATCGATTAAAGATCTATTGACAAGGTATGTTGCACATGGAATCTAATATAAGATCATCTTCAGAAATTGAGAAGGATTAACCTCAGCAGGTGCTGTATATATCACTCATAAAATAATAATAGAAAATGAAGACTTTGACCTATGTAGTCTGATGAAGGATCAAATGATGGAGAATGTACGATTAACAAAGGATATTGACTACTCATTCAAGTTTCACACCCTTGCAATATGCATTATGATGTATTTTATAAATTGCTTTCCTTTGAATGACAATGTGGTGTGGAAAGAAAATATATTGGTTTGCAAGAAAATCTTTAAGCATTACAACTCTTTTGAAAATGGGGAACGAGTTTATAAAAATTTCTTTAGAAAGGTGTTAGAAATTTTTGGTGTAAGTGTTATCCCCCTTCCAGTAAAAATAAGTGAAGTTGGATCATCCTCCAGAAAGACAGAGAAAAAGTAGAAGAGAGGAAGAGATTTGGCTTGTGTCACTCCTCCAGCACCCAAGTCAACAAAAATTAAGGCAAAAGGAAAAGGGTAGTTGGTTTTGGATGTAGTGGATGAAGACTCTAATGAATATACTCCTAGAGATCAACCAAAAACAGGTGAATCAGAAATAATAATAGTTGAAGACAGTGATGAAGAAGGTGCTCTGTTCAAATCAAAGATATTGCAGATTATTTAGGATGAAGACGATATGCAAAAGATATCTGATATATGGTTGAATGGACCATCTTATGAGTAGGATCCCATTGAGAACACTTTAGGAATATACTTTGCTGATAAAAATATTGAATTGGAGAGTTTGAAGGATGTTCTAGAAGAACTAATTGAGTGTGTTAAGGAGGCTATGGAATCTGTGCTTCTGGATAGGAAAGAGGAGGAAATGATTTCCCATTTGAAGATGCAGTTTAGGCTATCTCTTGCTAAACTGAAGAAGAAAATGAATGTGCTAAGATAGTGCACTGATTCAGCCAATAAAGTCTTCAATTATTGTCTAAGGTGGCCTCATGAGGTCAGAAAGTACAAGGATAAGTTGGAGGAAATTGAAAAAGAACTTGTCAGAATTGGACAGGACTACCGTATGTTTTTGGATAAGGATGGAAAGTTTAAGAAAAAGGTTTAGCATTTACAGTTTAGGGTTTAGGGTTTAGGGGTTTTAGGTTTTTGGGTTTTTGGGTTTTGAGGTTAAGGGGTGTAGGGGTGTAGGGTGTAGGGTGTAGGGTGTAGGATTTAGGGTTTTTAGGGTTTAGGATTTAACAGGAGGGGGTTTTGGGGTTTTGGGGGGTTTTAGGGGTTAGGGTGGGAAGTTTAGGGTGTAGGGTAGGGTGGGTTTAGGGTTTAGAGTTTAGGGTAGGGGGGGTGGGTTTAGGGTTTGGGGTTTAGGGGGTTTAGGGCCTAGGGTTTAGGTTTTAGGGTTTAGGAGGGTTTAGGTTTAGGGGGGTTTTAGGTTTTAGGGTTTAGGGTTTCGTTTTAGGCTGGGGGCTTTAGGGTTTAGGGTTTGGTGTTTGGGGTTTAGGGTTTGGGGTTTGGGGTTTGGGGTTTGGGGTTTAGGGTTTAGGGTTTAGGGTTTCTGAAAGATGGATGGTGCTGTTTTAATACCAAATGGGAGAACCGTCCATTGGTATAAACCTTGCGGGATAGAGAAAGCAGTTTTATATGTTGGGATGTCTCCTAATTGAAAAGGAAGGAGCCTATGGTCAATATTTGAAAAGTATTGAAAAAAAATCTTCAAAACATAAATAAATATATGTATTTATTGAGTTAATCACTCGGACGATTCACATCAACAACATCACTAGAACTTTGTCACCCCCCCTTTTTTTTTAGCTCCAATTACCCTTAGTGATTTATTAATGTAAAATAAGGTGAAAGCTTCGACACCTTTCTCAACCAAACAAGAGAATTCATTCTTTTTTTTGTTTTATCTATTCTAATAAAGGTAAGTTTTTAACTATTAGTTAGTCTGATTTAAATAAGAAATCAATCAGTATAATCCATCAGAGCAATCTTTATGGTACTTTTCTACTCCTCGAATAGGCAAAGGAAACTCGGATCGTCATTAACATCTAAATATTTGATTGAGACAAAGAATTGATTCATTAATCAAATTGAATTTGCATGTCTAATTTTCTTTTTAGTAGCGATAAAATTGAATTGAGTCAAACCCTGGAACTATACTAATAAGACGGTGGGATCGATCCATTAGGGATCAAATTACTAAATCCGATATGAACAAGAGATAATAGTATGTTATACTAATTAATTTCTATTGAATAATTCATCAAATCCGCTAAATTCCGTTACTCAGATTGATCCTATTGGTGGAATTATTACATGGATTCAATTCCATTTTTTTTTTGTAAAAAATAAAAATGAGATACTCTATGAGATCAAATCTCGAGTTAATGTAAAATGAAGGGAAAATCAATCATGGAAGTAAATACCCTCGCATTTATTGTTGTTGCATTGTTCATTTCATTTCCTACTGCTTTTCTACTCATCATTTACGTAAAAACGGCGAGTCAAAGCAAAATACAGTGATTACTGATGATCTAGATGAATTCTAGGTCATCAGTAAAAAAAAAGTAATAGGGGTCGAATAGATATTTTTTTGAAAAGAAGTAGTATGAAGGAAACGAAAAATCTTCCTTTCCTTTTTCTTTTGTACTACTTCTACACAGATCTTAGATAAGTAAATTTAATTTATCATTTGTCTTGTGGGTACTTTTTTATTAATACCTGATAAAGTGAAACTAATCATAATCTCTTACATATCTCTGGAAAAAAGGAACTTGATGTAGACAGAACATAGGTATTATTCCGAATAGAATCTATTTTTAATAGTATTTTTTTTTTTTTCTTTTTTATTTATCAATTTTTTAATACGGTAATTTACTAGTACATAATAAAATACAAAATTGGGAATCGTAAAGGGGAAAAATTCATATAGAAAAGGGATCTATATAGAGTTGAGACAAAGCAATGTAATAATGCTCGATATGCTTTTGTTCCGAGAACATATGCATACTAAAGCATATTATGCTGTTAAGCATAAGTTTGCTATATAATGGAAATGGAAAAGACTCTTCCTTTTCTGATCGTCGGTCTGCCAGGTCTGTCGTGGCATGATCCGCTTCAACTAGAAATGAAATGAATGATTGAAACATTTCTTTTTTTCTCTTGACGATCTAAACAAAATTGAAAAAATTTGTTTCTCTATTTCTAGAGAAAATCATTCCAATATTCGTACTGTTTATATTATTCCTCTTTCCAACATTATTTGTTCATTTCTTGAAATAAGGAGTTTTTTATGTCCCGTTATCGTGGACCTCGTTTAAAAATAATAAATCGTCTCAAAATTTTACCAGGACTAAGTAAGAAAACACCCAACAGAAGTGAACAGCCTAGTAAAAAAAAAACATTCTAAACCTCCTAAACCTTCTAAATATCCTGTCCATCTAAAAGAAAAACAAAGATTACGTTTTCATTACGAACTTACAAAGCGCCAATTACTTCAATATGTTCGTATTGCTAAAAGAGCCAAGGGATCAACGGGTCAGGTTCTATTGCAATTACTTGAAATGCGTTTGGATAATATCCTTTTTCAATTGGGTATGGCGCTTAGCATTCCTGAAGCCAGACAATTAGTCAACCATAGGCATATCCTGGTCAATGATCGTATAGTAGATATACCAAGTTATTGTTGCAAACCCCAAGATTTTATCTCTATAAAAGATAAACAAAGATTGAGAAATATAATTAATAAAAATATAGATAATTTCAAGAAGGATAAAATGAGGGTGCCACCCCATTTAAAGCTTATAAAAAAAATATCACAATATAGTGGATTAGTCCAAAAAATAATAGATAATAGCCGGATCGGTTTGAAGATTAATGAATTATTGGTCGTAGAATACTATTCCCGTCGAGTTTAAATGGAGAATGAAACTAAAGGATTTCTCCACATCTGTCCCTCTATATGTTACATAATAATGTTATTGTCAATAACACATTGATTGATAATTTCTTTTTTTTTCAACTATTATTTTCCTTTGCCATACCGATATTCATTTTCAACTATTATTTTCAACTATTGAGAATGAGATTTTTGTATTGAGTAGTCGGATCATAGTCCCTTACCATAAAAATAGCTGCATGTGCAGCAACGCCAACTATGAGAAATCCACCAATCCACATATGGTGCGTGAACAGAGACAGTTGGGTACCATAGTCAGTAGCTAGATATGCATAGGGAGGCATAGAATACATATGGTGAGCTACGACAATAGTCAAAGATCCTAACATAGCTAGGTTCAGAGCTAATTGAGCATGCCATGAAGTAGTTAAGATTTCGTAAAGACCTCTATGCCCTTCTCCTGTAAATGGACCTTTATGAGCTTCCAAAATTTCTTTGAGGTTATGACCAATACTCCAATTGGTCCTATACATATGACCAGCGATTAGAAAAAGAATTGCAATAGCCAAATGGTGGTGTGCAGTATCGGTCAGCCACAGACCCCCCGTTACTGGGTTGAGTCCTCCACGAAAAGTCAAAAATTCTGAATATTCCGACCAATTCAGGGTGAAAAATGGGGTCAATCCCTTAGCAAAACTGGGATAAAGTTGAGCTAAAAGCTCACGATTTAAAATAAATTCATGAGGAAGTGGTATCTCTTTAGGGTCCACTCCAGCATCTAAGAGTTCATTAATAGGTAAAGAAACGTGTATTTGGTGTCCTGCCCAAGATAGAGACCCAAGTCCTAGTAACCCTGCTAAATGGTGGTTTAACATGGATTCTACATCTTGGAACCAAGCCAATTTTGGAGCAGCTTTGTGATAATGGAACCAACCAGCAAAAAGCATTAACGCTGCAAAGATCAATGCACCAATTGCGGTGCAATAAAGTTGTAATTCACTGGTTATTCCGGATGCTCACCAAATCTGGAAGAACCCAGAGGTGATTTGTATTCCTCGAAAACCTCCACCTACATCTCCATTCAAAATTTCTTGACCTACTATTGGCCAAACTACCTGAGCACTGGATTTAATGTGAGTAGGATTGCCTAGCCATGCTTCATAATTAGAGAAACGAGTGCCGTGAAAGTACATCCCACTTAGCCAAATAAATATGATAGCTAATTGACCAAAATGAGCACTAAATACTTTGCGGGAGATCTCTTCCAAATCATTGGTATGGCTATCAAAATTGTGAGCATCAACATGTAGTTTCCAGATCCAGGTGGTAGTATTAGGTCCCTTAGCTAGTGTCTTTGAGAAATGATGGGGTTTAGCCCATTTTTCAAAAGAGGTTTTAATAGGATCCCTCTCCACTACGATCTTTACTTCTGGTTCCGGTGAAGTACAGTGCCAATATTCACAACTTGAACCTCGTTATTATATTGTTCAATCTGTTTACATATCATACTACTGATTTCATCGGGTCAAATATTTACCACTAACACTAGTTAATTCTCTTTTGAAAAATAAGACCTACTATATTATATATAATATATAAGTAGTATTAATATATCAATATATATATATATATATATATAATGTTAATCAGTTATGTTTTTCATGGCTAGGAGCAGGTCGATATTATGTTCGATTGTACGTAAATGTAACTCATTATTCAAACGACTATTTAGAGTTCGTAGAGCTCTTTGTACAGCTTGGTGAGAAATTTGTTGTTGAACCTGTTCAATTACTCTTTGTTGTTCAAAGTGAACGGTCTCATTCTTTGAATTTTCTAATTGTTTCAAATTAACAAAAGCAACATTGATAAGATAGTCTTTTTCTTGTTGTATTTGAGAGTATCCATTTACGCGAATTTTGCGGGCTCGCATTTCTATTTCCCATAAGCGAGCTCGGGCTTGCTCAAGCTGATTAGCAGCTCCTTTACATAGTTCTTCAGAATTTTGAATAGTACTCAATATTTTCTGTTTACGATTATCTAATAGATTACTTAATGAAAGTAGATTATCTATTCATAAGTTAAAAAAAATTAGAATCTCTTCCCAAACCGAACACAAACCTTTCGATTCATTCGTCTCTCCCGCTCGGCTCTTTTTTTTTACCAAGCCTACCCTTTTCGTTCATATTATGTCAAAATAAGATCAATCTATCAAAGACCAAAATCTATGAAGGGATCTTTTGCCAAAAGGGATTTTTTATTATCAACAAAGTTGTTTTTCTTCTTTTTTTCTTTTCATTCGTATTTCCTCTTTACTTTTTCTTGAATAATTTCGCTTCTGTACAGGTCGCCGGTTCCGCATTTAAACCAAAAAAATTGGATGGGAGATTAGGACTAATTTTCAATCGATAGATTGAATAATTCCATTGATATGAATGTTATATATCGGATGAACCTCCAACTATGCCTTTGAACCCATCTCATATTAGCACAGCGGTGGAAAGAGTACCCAGTTGTGCTTGGACTTCAAGCAGTTTAGCTTTAACCATTCTAAAGATAACAAGTATAGTAAATTCTTTTAGCGAAGAAGAACCTAAGATAAGTCTTGGATTGAAATATGAAATATACATATTAATCAGTTTTCTTCTAAATAATACCTAAGATAAATAATTTAGATTTGAATAGTATTATAACGATTATATATATGAATTAGATTATTAATAGTTGAATCCAGTACCAACAGGTATCATTCCCCCGAGAATAACATTTTCCTTCAAGTCCTTCAACCAATCAATACGACCTTGAAGAGCAGATTTAGCTAGGACCCGAGTAGTTTCCTGAAAACTCGCTTCTGACAGAAAACTTTGAGTATTCAGAGATGCGTTTGTCATTCCCAATAAAATGGTTCAGTAATTGATTCTTTTTTCTAGAGCACAATCCATTCTTTGTACTCGTGATAATCCAATGAGCTCTCTGGGTAAAAAAACACTACCTAGTCCATTTTCCAAATTTTTTATTTTCTGACTTTTCCACATCTACAACTAAAAGTTTCGATGTAATTTGGCGCACAATAATTTCTATATGTTTATCATAAATTTGTACACCTTGGGATCGATAAACCTTTTGAATTTCATTGACCAAATGATTCTGACTATGCTCCATAGTTATTCTAACATTGTTGAATGACCCCCAAACGTTTCCAAAAAATATTGCCAAGTGTATGTTCAATTTTTGAATTTTTTTTTTTCAATTTTTTGATATTGAAGTATTCGAACGGGCTTCTGACAATTGTTCAACTTTAGGAAGACCTTGAATTATATCATCGGATTTTAATCTTTCGTATAAGATAGTTATTAATCTATCTCCTTCGTAAAGAATTTTACCATAAAAACTATTAAGAGTTGCTCCTCGAGTACCCAAATAGGGTTTAGCTGATCTAATTATGAAAGATTCCTCATGAAAAACTACAATTTGACCAGATCTTTGGATTTGTTTATTTTCGAATATCCATATACTTTCACAAAGAAATTGTCCAAGGCTGACTACTGGAAATGTTTTTTCAAAAAAATTGGATAGGAAAAAATACAAATTGAAAAAATTGAAAATAATATTCCTGCATGAATCAAATTTAGAAATTCCCCTCTTTTCATCCATAAAGTAGCATTTAGCTACTTGGAAAGTATTCGAGTCATTGTTAGAAATCGAGCGTTCATTTAGTAACACTTTTTTATAAGTTATGAAATGAGAGTATGTGAAGCAGGGAGGAGAAAACTTACCCCTTTCAAATCTAAAACCACACACATTAACCACTATGCAAGAAGGCTGCAAATAAATCTTAACAACAAATATGAAAGAGAAATATGCAACATATATATTGATTTCAAATCTGAATTTGAATTACACAATCATGGAGCTCATATGCTCGCATATAATATGGGCTTCACACATACAAAAATCTGCAACTTAAACTTTCAATATCATTCCAGCCATATCTGGATATGCAACCACCAACTCTCCAAATCCCCTTCTCCAAATGAGCAGCATCAATACATAGAAGTTGTGTCAGAAGAAACTGCCATTAGTTTCTCCAAACAACCTCCACAAAACCACCAAGAAAACCCGTCACTTTCTGCCTATCAACGATCTGTCTGTTTTTGGAAACTCCTCAAACAATTTCTGGGTTTTGTGCCCCTTCTTTTCAGCTTTCCAAATCATTTTGAAATTCTTAATTTCGTTACTATATAAGAAAGTTATGCCCATTTTACTAAAATTGGGTCTCATAGATACGACTTTAGACATGCAACAACATGCAAGATTCCAACTCCTAGAAAATAGGAACCCAATTAGAAAAGTAACTCAACTCAACTTGGGCATGCAAGATCTCCATTATTACAATTTATGAGGATTTAATTGATTTTTAAAAATTTGTAACTCCCCAAAAAAAATCCATTCCAAGATTGCCCTTTTTTTTTTTAAAAGCTCAAGTTCAACACTGCCACCTAGACAATCTCCACTCCAAAATTTAGCAATATTAAAATAAAAGACCAATTATTTATTACAATTTTTGGCCTAATATTTTAATTTATTTCTCCAACTAAATAATTATCAAACCATAGGAAAATCAAAATTAAAATTGATGAAGATATCCCTTTGACCATGGATGCTCCTGCATCAGACACCCACGTAGAAAAGAAATATTTCATGAGCAGAAATATTTATAGAACCTGTGCTTGTCTTGGATCCACCTCTCTTCTTTGTCCACTGTTATTTCTTTGTTTACCAATTTTTGCAACTTCACAACATTATCCTCTTTCATCTTTACTCCTCTACCCTCTATTGCTGGTTTAATTTCTCCCACTCTTTCCACCATGTCTTCTTCATGAAATTTTATTATTTTAATGCCTTCTGTACAACACATCGCTGCAATCTGATTTCTTTTACCCAAAACAGCATTAGTACCATTATCAAGAGACTCATTTTCTATTCCTCCTAATAAGGAATCATATTCACAAATCAGAACATCTTCATGTCCACTATTCTTTAACAAAGATTTACCAGAAAACTTTTCATTTACCTTCACTCTACACTCTTCAAATTCAACTTTTTCAAATTGATCTATTGCTGCAACAAATTCTTCATCAAAGAAAACATCAAAATATGATTTTACCTCACATTCTAATACAACCTTCATCTCACCTAAGATTAGCTCATCCCACTCTCTTTCAATTGCTGCCATTTGCATCAATAAATCACCTCCTTTACTTTCTCTTATGTCCTTCAAAGGACACTCTTTAGCTGCAACTTCATCATAATCACATTCATCTTCACAAAAATATTTATCAAAAATAAATTTTACCTTTGTATCTTCCACTGCTGCAACTTTTCTTCCCTTGCAATAATTTGATCCCATTCTCTTTCAATCTGAATGAGTAAATCATCCTTTTCAACTTCATAGGTGTTCTTTAAAGAACTCTCTTCTACTGCTGCAATCACTGTAATCTCATTCTCCATGTCTTCCAATAAACATCCCTCTTCAGGTTCATCAATCTCTTCATGCTCATACTCTTCTTTCTCCTCAATGTCGCATGTGTGACATTCTATTACTTCTTCTTTCTTTCCTGCAGTCAAAACATCATTAGAAAGATAAAACTTATCTTCAAATCTTCTCTCCTCTTGTTTCCTCCTTTCAATCTCATCCCTCAATTCATTTATTTGTTGTTGCAACCTTATCATTTCTCTTTCTCTGAATCTCCTTTTTATTACCTCTAGTCTGGGAATCCTTAAAATCCATCTAATGATAATTCCCTTTCTCCTTTCCATTTTCTAGGCTTCTCAAATCTTCAACAACACAATTTTTTTTTTTTTTTAAACCCTCAGGTTCTTCACATGTAAATTGCCTCACATTCGGCGATCTGTTTACAAGATCTTCACTCTCAAGATCTGCTAGCTTCAACCCACACTCACAAGTCCTGCTGCAACTGCTTCACGTTCGGCGCTCTGTTACAGACTCAAGAACTTCTGCTCTGATACCACTGAAGCAGGGAGGAGAAAACTTACCCCTTTCAAATCTAAAACCACACACATTAACCACTATGCAAGAAGGCTGCAAATAAATTTTAACAACAAATATGAAAGAGAAATATGCAACATATATATTGATTTCAAATCTAAATTTGAATTACACAATCATGGAGCTCATATGCTCGCATATAATATGGGCTTCACACATACAAAAATCTGCAACTTAAACTTTCAATATCATTCCAGCCATATCTGGATATGCAACCACCAACTCTCCAAATCCCCTTCTCCAAATGAGCAGCATCAATACATAGAAGTTGTGTCAGAAGAAACTGCCATTAGTTTCTCCAAACAACCTCCACAAAACCACCAAGAAAACCCGTCACTTTCTGCCTATCAACGATCTGTCTTTTTTCGGAAACTCCTCAAACAATTTCTGGGTTTTGTGCCCCTTCTTTTCAGCTTTCCAAATCATTTTGAAATTCTTAATTTCGTTACTATATGAGAAAGTTATGCCCATTTTACTAAAACTGGGTCTCATAGATACGACTTTAGACATGCAACAACATGCAAGATTCCAACTCCTAGAAAATAGGAACCCAATTAGAAAAGTAACTCAACTCAACTTGGGCATGCAAGATCTCCATTATTACAATTTATGAGGATTTAATTATTTTTAAAAATTTGTAACTCCCCAAAAAAAATCCATTCCAAGATTGCCCTTTTTTTTTTTAAAAGCTCAAGTTCAACACTGCCACCTAGACAATCTCCACTCCAAAATTTAGCAATATTAAAATAAAAGACCAATTATTTATTACAATTTTTGGCCTAATATTTTAATTTATTTCTCCAACTAAATAATTATCAAACCATAGGAAAATCAAAATTAAAATTGATGAAGATATCCCTTTGACCATGGATGCTCCTGCATCAGTATGAGAAATGGTTAGCAATACTATGTAAATGACCCAGGAGACCTGACAATTCAATTATTTTTCTATTTGCATCCGAATTTTTGACTGTATTCAAACATTTGAAATCATTAAATAGAATGATTTTCAAAAAATCAGAAGGAGAAAGAATCAGAAAAGATTCATCTTTTTTATTCTCATTAGGTAATGAACGAATAGTTCCCTTACTAAGTAATTGACTTTGATCATTTGAAAAAAAAGAATTAGTGTCATCTAATTTGTTATGAAACAAAAATTGAGAACTTGCTCTATTTTCCCTTTTTGCCATATTGAAAAAAGGGTATTTCAGCAAGCTAATTTGAATCATATTGATAATGATCTTTTTTGTTCTTTTTTTTGTTCTTACTGAAATAAGAGAAGCATAAACCTCTTTTATTTTTGATCTGGGCCCTCCTTTTATTTTTGATCTGGGCTCTCCTTTTATTTTTGATCTGGGCCCTCCATCTAATTGATTTTCAAGAGAATTCCATTTTTTTCCAATTGAATAACCTCCGATAATATTGCTATATTTTATCATTTCTGAACGAGGGTTATTCAAAAAAGCAAAAATGTCATTTTTATATAGAATACCTTCTCTGGGCATTCTAAGAATTAAATCAGGACAAGGGATTCTTCGCTTTCCCCATTGTTTATCACACCATAACGGTACGATGAGTTTCTTTTTTTGCTTTTTTACCCTCGTATTGGTGTTTTGAGAAAGAATGGTGAAAGCAATTACAATAATTAATTTAGTCTAATAACAAGTTCTAGAGGATCCATTAAGTATAAATAGGCTATGGAATATATCAATATAAATACATATAATAATAATATAAGGTTATGTCTAATATAAGGAGTAATTTTAATATTAGTATAAGATTAGCTGAAATAAGGATATAAGGTTATCATATATAAGGTATTATATTATTCCTCAACACCAAATATTAAATTAATTACTCCTTAATCGCTTAGACATAATTATTAGTTTGGAATTAATATATTCCTTAATCTATTATATGAGTCCATAATCTATTATAGCTAATCTGATAATATTATGAAGAAATATGAGCCAAGTCAGTTCTCTTGAACTTGATGAGATATTCTCTACTATGTTTACTCTTTATTTATTTTATTTGGGTTATACTAGTATAGTATACTTTTCTCTTACACTTTTTTTGGAAGAAAAAATCTTTCACTTGCTCCTATAGATTGCTATTATTTGTTCAAATTCGATCGGTCCGGATTTTGCAAGACCTTGAAAACAATAATTTTCAGTATTTTAGCCTTATTTATTTTGTATCAAAAAATTCAATCTAATTGAAATAATATCAATTCGATTTGTTGATATTATTTCAATTACTCATTCAATAAACATTACAATATCTATGCCTTGAAGAGGACTCGAACCTCCACGCTGTTTAGCACGACATTTTGAGTGTCGCGTGTCTACCATTTCACCATCAAGGCATCCAAGAAGCTAATTCTATTTCATGGAGAAAATATTTCACAATACAATATTATAATCACATATCATTATATAGTCCAATAGTGGAAGAGAAAGTGGATCAAAAGGATAGAATATTGAAATATTCATATCGATCTATGTCTTATAGATATAAGACATATCAATACATTTTTATTATCAAACAATTGACATTAATTGATCTAATAGATGTATGATCGAACATTTTTTCTTTTTCAATTCCTTAATAAGTTATCTCTAAATAACTTATTGGAACTAAATATAATATTAATTACTAGGAAATTATAAATTAACTATTAGTGTTATAATAAGTTGGATTATAAAAATATTAGCTTAATTAGTCGCGAGCAAGGAAAAATACTTAGTTTATTAATTCATTTTATTAATTTAATATTATATCTTTATTTAATATTAATTAGATTAATTAACTGAATTTAATGTACAATCATATAATTATAATATCTTCTGGTTTTAAAAGATATAATTATAAATTTTATATAAATATAAAAATTTAAATTAATTTAATATTATATCTTTATTAATATTAAATAACTTATTGAGTTAATTAATCTTTATAATTATTAAATAAATAATAATATGTGCCTAATAAATTGTTATGTGGAAATATAATATAGTTATTATAATATTAATAAAGATATATGTTATTTATAATATAACTTTATAATTATTAATATTATTAGGCATTTATTAATATAAGCAATTTCGTTATTTAGTTCATATAAGTTAATAATAATTTTATCATTATATGAACTAAGATATATCCTAATATATCTTAATATAATCTTTATAATTATTAAATAAATAATAATATGTGCCTAATAATAATAGTTGTTATTTAGTTCATATAAGCAATTTCGTTAATAATAAGTTATTTATAATATACTATAATTATATCTTTATCAATATTAAATAACTTATTGAGTTAATTAATCTTTATAATTATTAAATAAATATTAATATAATTATTAATATTAAATAACTTATTGAGTTAATTAATCTTTATAATATTAATATATATCTTTATAATTATTTCTGAATTAATTTAATATTATATCTTTATTTAATATTAATTAGATTAATTAACTGAATTTAATGTACAATCATATAATTATAATATCTTCTGGTTTTAAAAGATATAATTATAAATTTCATATAAATATAAAAATTTAACTACCTCAATTATTAGGAATTATAATTGATATAACTAAATTAATGCTATATGATTTATATGATTGTATTAATAGTTAATATTAATACTCGCCAATATCTAATAATAACTTATTGAGGTAATAACATAAATAATCTATTGATGAGTATTAGTTCATTATTAGGTTCATAAATTAAATTGGCGAGTATCATAAACATTAATTATATTATTTATTGCCTATATTAATAGTAACATAAATTTATGAACCTAATAAGTTGGCGAGTATTAGTTCATTATTTGGAATTTAGGAGTAATTATCGAATACGTCAATAATCAATTCAATTATATAATCAATTAGCCTTATTATTTTCGCTTATTTTATTTGTTCAAATAGCGTATAGTATATATATACATATACATATATATATGTAATATATTTTACATACATACATTTGATTCCTTGAGCGGATAAAACCCGCTTCTGATCAAAAAATAGAAAATGAAGTCTCCATCAGGTTCTTTCTGATCTGTCCAACGAATTCACGATGATTCGTTGAAAAATAATGAACAACGGACTTAATAAAATATCTATTTCTATTTAGATAATACGCTATTGTACCCTTTTTTTACTTTATTACTTTATTCTTAAAGCTTCGGATAAAGTCGAGTCAAAATTAGCTTTTATTAGATTACAACAAATTTGACAAATCCATTCAATCATGAGGATTTCATTTGTGAAAGATAACATGATCTTTAGCCCACTTTGGGCGCGGGCTAGAAGAGATTGAAGCCCCTTGCCCCCTGGGCCTGGATCTACTGATCCACCGACCCAATCGAATAATCCAAAAAATTGAGAGGTAAACCCTTTTTTCTAGCCAAATTATCTATTCCCATCCATTCGGTATTCAGCTCAATCTTAAAAGAAAAGATTGGGCCGAGTTCGATTTGATTAAGGGACCAAACAGACGAAAGTCACTTGATTACAAGCGATCAATCGTATCAAATTCAAATTTGATTTCTTTCCATACTTCACAAGCGGCAGCTAGTTCAGGACTCCATTTAGTAGCTTCGCGGATCACTTCATTACCTTCACGTGCAAGATCATGTCCTTCATTACGGGCTTGTACACAAGCTTCTAAAGCGACTCGATTAGCCACTGCACCAGGTGCATTTCCCCAAGGGTGCCCCAAAGTCCCTCCACCAAACTGTAATACGGAATCATCCCCAATGATCTCGGTCAGAGCAGGCATATGCCAAACGTGAATACCTCCTGAAGCTACAGGCAGAACACCCGGCATAGAGACCCAATCTTGAGTGAAATAAATACCACGACTTCGGTCTTTTTCAATAAAATCATCACGTAATAGATCAACAAAACCCAAAGTGACTTCTCGTTCTCCTTCAAGTTTACCTACTACAGTACCAGCGTGAATATGATCTCCACCAGACACACGTAGTGCTTTAGCTAGTACACGGAAGTGCATACCATGATTTCTTTGTCTGTCAATAACTGCATGCATTGCGCGGTGAATGTGAAGAAGTAGGCCATTATCTTGGCAATAATGAGCCAACAAAGTATTTACTGTAAAACCTCCAGTCAGATAGTCATGCATGACGATAGGAACTCCCAATTCTCTGGCGAATACTGCCCTTTTCATCATTTCTTCACACGTACCTGCAGTAGCATTCAGGTAATGTCCCTTAATCTCACCCGTCTCAGCCTGAGCTTTATAAAGTGCTTCTGCACAAAAGCAGAAACGATCTCTCCAGCGCATAAATGGTTGGGAATTCACGTTTTCATCATCCTTGGTAAAATCAAGTCCACCACGGAGACATTCATAAACCGCTCTACCATAATTCTTGGCAGATAGACCCAATTTTGGTTTGATAGTACATCCCAACAAAGGACGACCATATTTGTTTAATTTATCTCTTTCCACTTGAATACCATGTGGTGGTCCTTGGAAAGTTTTTGAATAAGCAGGAGGAATTCGTAAATCTTCCAGACGTAGAGCCCGTAAGGCTTTGAATCCAAATACATTACCTACAATAGAAGTGAACAGGTTAGTAACAGAACCTTCTTCAAAAAGATCTAAGGGGTAAGCTACATAGGCAATAAATTGATTTTCCTCTCTAGGAACGGGTTCAATATCGTAGCATCGGCCCTTGTAACGATCAAGACTGGTAAGTCCATCGGTCCAAACAGTGGTCCACGTACCAGTCAAAGATTCGGCAACTACTGTTGCTCCCGCTTCATATTATTATTGTATATATAAGCTATTAATTGTAAATAATTAATAATTAATAAATAATATAAATATTAGATGAAAATCAACTATATCGCTAATATCAATTTCAATAAGACAGGAATAATGTATAATTATACGAATACTAGATTAATTATATCAACCCTGGATTAATATAATTAAATACTTTTTCCAATAAATCAACTAGATCGCTTAATATTTATCCATTAATGATAAGTCCTATTATTATAATTAGTTATTAGATAATCTTAAATATTCATATACAATAAATATAACAAATGATTATAATATATCTTTAATGTATATGAATATATATATTAAACCTAAAGCTAATATTTAAATAGTTTATTTATAGAGTATATTTGTGGTGTGTGTGAGCGTGTCCCACAGATGTATTAGAAATGATACCTTGGGAAGGATGTAAAGCTAAGCAAATTGGTTCTGCTCTAAGAACAGAAGACTGCGTAGGTTGTAAGAGGTGTGAATCGGCTTGCCCAACGGATTTCTTAAGTGTACGTGTTTATTTATGGCATGAAACAACTCGCAGTATGGGTCTAGCTTACTGATCCATAAAAAAAGAAAAATAGTTAGATCCATCCCATACATATTTTTCATTCTCCTTTTCTTCTTTCACTGATCAAAACCCATACTCGATCCAAAATTGAAAGCATGGGTTTTGATATCGAAAGTCTCTTTTCTCTTCATTATGAGTAATTTACCTTGGTTAACAATAATTGTTATTTTGCCCATATCTGCGGGGTTATTAATCCCATTATTTCCCCATAAAGGAAATAAAATGATTCGATGGTATACTCTAGGTATTTGCTTATTAGATCTACTTTTAATGACCTATATATTCCGTTATCATTATCATTTTGATAATTCATTAATCCAATTGGAAGAGGATTATAACTGGATAAATCTTATCCATTTTCATTGGAAACTGGGAATTGATGGATTTTCCATCGGACTTATTTTATTAACGGGATTTGTAACTACTTTAGCTACTTTAGCTGCTTGGCCAGTTACTCGAAATCCGCGATTATTGCATTTCTTGATGTTGGCAATGTACAGTGGCCAATTGGGATTATTTGCTTCTCGAGATATTCTACTTTTCTTTCTCATGTGGGAGTTGGAACTAATTCCTGTTTACCTACTTTTATCCATGTACGAACCAAAGATTAATTATAATGTAGATATATATTAAATTTATAGACATTATAATTAATCTTTGGTTTTGATGTACTCTTATCTTCAGCAAATTATAATACATGAGATTAGATATAGAATAATGAGAAAGAAAAGTAGAATATCTCGAGATACAAAATAGGATATATAATTAATAAATATTCTATATACTCATTAAATATATGAATTAATCTAATCTATAATTAATAAATATATTATAATCTAAGTCATATTATCAATAAGCTTATATATTAATCATTATAATATATTCTTAACTTTATTGTCCAATAACTTTAATTATATATTAAAATATGCTTAGAGTATATTTGGAATTAATTGATTATAATTATTATTTATAATACTATCATTATAATTTAACAAGTCATAAATATTATCTTCTATAATATTTAATATGACTCAATAATTATAATATTAATATTAAAAAGAGGCTTTCTACATATGCACTGTCATACATATATTTATTATCTATCATTAATATTATAAAACATTGGAATATATTTAATTATTAGTTAATATAAAAAGCTAATATTCATATACATTAAAGATATATTATGTATATAATAATTAGTTTAAAATATAGTATTACATCATAATATATACACTTTCTATATTTAATAAATAATTATTTTAGCTTAATTAAATATTCATTTAGTCATTATAATTATACATTATAGTTAAAATAATTATAATAACTTATAATAATTAATTACTATAACTATTTAAATGATATTATAATCCTATTATAATAATTATTGTATCATTATTATATTTTAATCAAATTTTGAAAAAAGAAAAAAAAATATTTATCCAATATTATCCCTATAATATTAACTTATAATAATATATTAAGTTAATATTTATAAATATTGGATAATTAACTTTACTAAACTATAAGAATTAAATCAATTAATCAAATTTATTTTATGATTATACTTCTAACTAATAATAATTTAGTATAATTCAATGGAATATTATTAACTTATTATGAATATTTAATTAAGCTAAAATAATTATTTATTAAATATAGAAAGTCTATATATTATGATTTAATAATATATTTTAAACTAATTATTATATATTTAAGTTATTATTATATATATTATAATAATGATTTGTTGAGCATTAGCTCTCCCTGAAAAGGAGGTAATCCAGCCGCACCTTCCAGTACGACTACCTTGTTACGACTTCACTCTAGTCACTAGCCGTGCCTTGGGCATCTCCCTCCTTGCGGTTAAGATAATGACTTTGAGCATGGCTCACTTCCCTAGTGTGACGAGTGGTGTGTACAAGGCCCGAGAACGAATTCACCACCGTATGGCTGACCAACAATTACTAGCGATTCCTACTTCATGTAGGCGAGTTGCAGCCTGCAATCTGAATTGAGGCCAGGTTTTTGAGGTTAGCTTGCCCTCGCGGGGTCGTAACTCTTTGTCCCGGCCATTGTAGCACGTGTGTTGCCTAGGGTGTAAGGGGCATGATGACTTGACATCATCCTCACCTTCCTCCGGCTTAACACCGATAGTCTATTCAGGGTTCCAAACTCTATGGCAACTAAACACAAGGGTTGCGCTCATTGCGGGACTTAACCCAACACCTTGCGGCACGAATTGACGACAGCCATGCACCACCTGTGTCCGCGTTCTTGAAGGTACTCCTCTTTTTCAAAAGGATTCGTGGCATGTCAATCCCTGGTAAGGTTCTTTGCTTTGCATCGAATTAAACCACATGCTCCACCGCTTGTGTGGGCCCCCGTCAATTCCTTTGAGTTTCATTCTTGCTAATGTACTTCCCAGGCGGGATACTTAACGCGTTAGCTGCAGCACTATACGGGTCGATACACACAGAACTTAGTATCCATCGTTTACGGCTAGGACTACTGGGGTATCTAATCCCATTCGCTCCCCTAGCTTTCATCTCTGAGTGTCAGTGACGGCCCAGCAGAGTGCTTTCGCTTGTTGGTGTTCTTCCCGATCTCAACGCATTTCACCGCTCCACCAGAAATTCCCTCTGCCTCTACTGTACTCTAGCTTGGTAGTTTCCACCGCCTGTCCAGGGTTGAGCCCTGGGATTTGATGACGGACTTAAAAAGCCACCTACAGACACTTTACGCCCAATAATTCTGGATAATGCTTGCATCCTCTGTTTTACTGCGGCTGCTGGCACCTGGACAGAAAATATTAATTACCTATAATCTATAATTACCTATGATAATATAATAATAAGCTTATATAATATTAATTAATTCTAATCTAATGACTAGATCAGAGCGAATTGAACTTTTAATTAATATTATAATTAATATATTAATTTATTATTAATGTAATTAATAATTGGGATTAATTGTTAAAAATTATTATTAATTATAGAATATGACTTGGTCTTGATTAGTAATTAACTTATAAGGATTGTAGTATAAGTTTATATGAATTTCCTTAACAATATTATAGATTAAAAGACCAAAACAGTTTGAGTCAACTGATTCGTATTTAACTTGATCCACTGAATAATTCGAAAGTGATTTATGTTTGTCAAGAAGTTCTGGAATATCCACTTGATCTTGATCTTTATGAGAAGAAGAAAAAGATACTACAACGGATTCATATATACCTCCCGATAATACCCATAAATGGGTTGTCTTTAATATCAAATTAGACATAGGGATACTCCGGTGCATTTCTCCTGTTAGGCCAGAATATATATGTTTCTCCACTTTTTCTTTGAATGGGAATCTTTTAGCGCGAACCTCGGCAATAACTTGTTCCGATTCCACTAGTTGATTATTCTGAATGAAAAGCAAACTTTCTGGCGGAATGGTTAAGTTTTGTACTTCATATTGATTATCGATAGTCACGTCTAAACTATTATGACATATATAAGCAGGATGCCCGTGACGGGTACGGGTAGGATAAACCAAATTTTGATTGAATTCAATTTTTCCGGTGAACGGGGCTCGTAGATGTTCTGCAATATCACCTGTAAATACCCCACCAGTATGAAAAGTCCTTAATGTTAATTGAGTTCCCGGTTCTCCAATTGATTGGCCTGCAATAATGCCGACTGCTTCTCCTAATTCGATTAAGTTACTATGAGTAGTATTCCGACCATAACATAATTGACAAATCCAAGATATACTTTTGCAAGTAAAAGGGGTTCGTATATATATTGGTTCTATTTGGAAATAATACAATTGATTGGCAAGTTTAATCCCAATATCTTGATTGCGCGTGGCAATACATCTCCCGTTTATATATACATCGTCTGCTAATACACGACCAATTAGTTTTTGTAGAACAAATTTATTTTTGATTGTTTCTCGATCTTGAGTGAGATTTACAAAAAGACCTTGGATAGTACCACAATCTACTTTACGTACAACGAGGTGTTGTACTACTTCAACAAGTCTACGTGTGAGGTATCCAGCATCCGCTGTTCGTATAGAAGTATCCACAACTCCTTTACGAGCACCGTAACATGAAATAATATATTCCGTTAAAGAAAGTCCTTCACGGAAATTCCCTTGAATGGGTAGATCCACAATATTTCCTTGAGGATCTGACATTAATCCTCTCATACCTACTAATTGGTGAACCTGAGATGTACTTCCTCTAGCTCCTGAAAAGGACATCATATGTACTAGATTAAGAGGATCAGTCATCCTAAAATTTGGATTCATTTCTCGTCTCAAATACTCACTAGTAGCATGCCATATCTCAATCAATTGACGTAATTTTTCCACTGCATGTACATTCCCATAATCATGCTGTCTTTCCGAAGCAAACCCTTGTTGCTGCGCATCTTGGATAAGCCATTCTTTAGATGGTGTTGTTAAAAGATCATCAATTCCTAATGAAATAGCTGCATCAGTAGCTTGCTGGATGTAACGCCCGTCATGCAACCCAGAGAACACAGACAAAGCAAACAATTTTTTTTTTTTAAAAACATTACAATTGAACATACAAGAACATTAACCATAAACATATAACACATTACATTACACTAGTACACTTAGTTCTCTGGGGCATGCGAGGTTACTTCACAAACAACTAACAACAAAACAAAGATAACAACACTATTCACTACTTATAGCTATACTCAATGATCACACAAGCTACAAGAAAAGATAGAAGTGATTTACTAACTTGGCAATAGAGTCTACTTACTTAGGTCAGCTTAACATACCTCTTACATTCTATTTTATCAACAAGTCCTTGCTCCCAATGCCTATACCTGCAAGGTCTACATGACTTGGCACACACATCAGATCAAAGATGGTTAGCACATGATCACTAAGAGAAACTATATAAATCAATGGCAGCTTTTACGTTATCAGAAATAAATGACAAGACTCGAACAGGACTCAGAAGAACAGTCCTAGGGGCCCGACCTAATGCCTTAGGAGCTCATCACTTGATGGCCTTGCCTACGTATATAATTCGCAGAGGCACCGTAGTTCGACAACTTGAGCTGCTCCAACTCATTGACTGACCAACCAAGGGTTCACTCTAAAGACTTTCAAGGAGGAATCTACCCCAACACAAAAGTAACACAACACCACAAATACACACTAACCTAAATCCTCTATGCATAAGCATTATGTGACCCATACAAAACTACATACTAGAGGAGTGGGTATGCAACCCTTTCTAGGGTCCATCACCCAAGACAGTTTTCTTAGGCAGCTGCCACCCACTTAGGTGAAGCCGAAGACTAAAGAACTAGGTAAGCATATTCTTGCAAAAATAAACACAATAACTATAGGGTGTTCTCAAAATAAACTCAACAAGGAACGAAGCAATAAGGTTTTGACATAAAACTTCAACATAACGAAATTTCCAACACAATTTCAAAGAGTAAAGGCTCCTCAAATCAATGTAAACCCAAAAGGAATACGCATTGAAAGGATCCATCAAACACCATCCATAAATCTGATACGAACCTAATGGAGTAAAAACACTTCTGAACCAAGCAATCATGTAAAGGGATGACTAATCAATGACTTCACAATAACATGCACTAATCTATAATATCAACTATTCTAATTACCATTCAACTATAAAGGTTACGAGGAAAACAACTCTTAAAAGGTCATCAACTTCAACCAATTAACTTTCCATTAAGATTCCATATCTTTTCATATGCTACTTCAACCATATGCCAACATTCTATCTACTACGATACCATATGGTTATTAAACATTTTACTTGCAATTTAACATATCATGTACACAAACATTTTCTCGCCATTTATAATAACGATAACTAAATGTTGTATTTTACACAAAAAAAAAAAAAAAACTATTATCTAATTGATTCTTCCTTTAATTGTTGATTATCACTTTTACTAAAAGATATAAAAATTTATTTAAACTCACTAATGCTTACTTAATCATATATAATGACTAATTTGTAGATAATATTCTAAAATTATATGAGTGTGAGATCTATTTTAAGGAAATATACTTGATAATAAAGTAGACCCTTGGGATTCACAAGTAACTATCCTCTATACGAATTTTTAGCTAGGAGGAGAACCATTCTCTACTAATACCTCTATTAATAATGGATCATTATAATTGCTAAATCCATTATAAGGGATGTATCTACAATCAAAACTATTTACCATTAATAATCAAATTCCATAGCAAATCATTCTATTGCTAATATAAATAAAACATTAACCCATAATAATTTCTAATAGTAAATTTGTCAAGACTCAACATTATACGAACTAATGTAATCTTTTTAAAATAATCTTTTATATAACATCTAATCCTAATTCTTGCATTATTATTTACCTTAAATTTCTTTTATAATATTACCCCTTCATATAGTAATTCCCTAACCTATTTCATTTAAAGGGAAAATCCTTATGACGAGTTAGTAACTAACCAAATTAAGAATAACCTAATCCATCAATATTTACACAATTTATCAAAAAAAAATACCATAAAGTAATCCCTCTCACTAGTTTTCTAACCTACTCATAAACACTTCCTACTTAATTTTAAAACCTAGTTACTATACATGCCAATATTAAGATTACCATACATATAAATATCACCCCCGCTAAGTTATTATTGCTATTCCCTCTTCTATCCTTGTTAACACTGAAAAAAGGAATAATGATAGCAGATAATCTAATTTAAGAGGCTTCCCCTTATAATTTAACCTATTGTCATAATGACTTGGAGAAAAACATTTATATTCTTTCACAAATTTTAGATTTTAAACCTAATGTCTTATGCTCGATGCAATGATTAGGATGAATCCTAAATATGGGAGCGTAGATGGTAAATATGGTTTTATACACACTGGGCTCAAGGAAAAGATTGATTCAAAAGTATCTTCCTATCCCGGATTCAACAGAGGTGATAAATATCGACAAGTCATGCATGACATTAGTTTAAGGAAGCAAATCATTTTCAACAATAACCTATCAAGTACCATAGCCCTAAGCTCGATTTGCGGATGGGATTCACACGGTGATAAAAAAAAATAAACTAAGGAAACTTCCTTATGCTGACTAGGCTGGTTGCATGCTCCAGTCATAGAAGATTCTCGAAGTATGCGATCAAATGCACAAAGAAGAAACCAAAAGCAAGGAAAACTATTCAAGACCTCGCTGGTTGAGGAAATGCAAGAGTCAGTGGGTATCATTTAACAAAGGGCTAACGTTGATTAGTATGGATAAATATTTGTAGCCTAAATATGCACAATATCGATGCCTTCGATTTGCAAAAGTATTTGGCATTCGATAGCCACACAAGGGAACCTTTGTGCGGCTGGCTAAATTGTTCAAATCCTTTCAAATATCAAAATCTCAAAAATACGTCTTAATATTGTAAGGTTTGCTTGAGTTCTGGCGCATGCAGCCGTGCAGGTTAAGTGGATGAGGGCTGCGCTTGCTTCCCATGCCAGAACCCTTATTGTGTTACACACATAGCTGATCATTAGGTGTGCATGGTTGACCTTCATTCCGCGCTGGTTAACTTGGGGACACCCTAAACTTCCCATAATGAGTATGGGCTGTGTACTTCCAACAACGTTTTTTTAAAAAAAAAATTGGATCCTAAACACGCAGTGACTTATGATCTTCACTATACAACCATGCAGAAGCAACAAAATGAAGTCTAGTGTTCTTTCTATTCCAAGTTCATGGCATAGATTAACCTAGCATGCATCCAAGAGAAGGTTGGATCCTTTAACAAGATCAAAAATTTAACAAATACACAAATAGAAAGTAATGTAATCCTACTGGTTTCCAAAGCACATGCATGACAGAGTTAGAAAGTCACATCAAAATCAAGGCCATCGAATATCCACAACAGAGATAATAACTCTTCAGCTTAAAACTACGAGTGGGTAGTGATCAAATTATGTGCGGATTAGAGCTCAATTTTTGGGATGCAAGATCATGGTTTTGTACTTCACAAAATAACCTTATATTATGGAATGAAAGTTTGACTTACCTCCCAATTTAAAATAGAGAGCATATCCAATAAATGTTAAAGGAGATTATGATAAACAGAGGGTAGAGAAGATCATACATGACACCCAAAACATTGATACCACTATTTGCAGACATTTCCTCACAAGTCACCTCCATTGACCCAGGTTTCAGCGTTCCTCAGGGCAGTCGATCGAATACCGTGCAACAAAGGCAATTTCCTTTCCATGCTGTAGAATTCGAGGTCCTTAATTATCCCCCTAATCCTCTCACAGCTGAAGTTATGCGTAGAAAATATTCTTTCTGCGTAATTCCTTTCCCACCATGCATTCTTATCTTAATTCTTTGCATACAAGAGAAAGTACTCTCAGTTTCCCAGAAACCCCACACACTTCCTCTACAAGCTACTCAGAAAGCTTAGACAAGAAAATGTCTCTAACTTCTTCTGTTATGGACCGCCCCTCTTACCCATGCTGCTAATCCAATGTATATCCTCCCATATCTCTATTATCCTCTGCATATAATCGGTTCCCCTCCATCGTAGTCCTCCACAAGAGCTTTTTTTACACACCTCCCCAAAAATTTCTTTTTTTTTTTCACAAAAACTCAAACCATGCATTGGTTCGTTTTCTGCTTTAACAGCTCACTCATTATCTCTCCAAAAAAATAAATAAAAAGAAAAATAAAAATAAATAAGTTTAGAATTAATTCTATTCTCAAAATGTCCCCACAAGATAATATCTTTAGCTTTTCTAATTTAATAAGCTTTAAAAGGATAATTTCTAATTATCACCACACTTTTCTAAAATTCAACTAAAACAAGCTTTTAGTAATTAAATAGCTTTTGATTACATATTATTAAAATTCAATACCTACTAAATCATAATTATTCAAATAAACAAAAATGACATTAATTAATCTTATAAAATCAAGATAATTAAATAACCTCAAAATAACACTAACTAATTCCAAAAAGAATAAAAATTAAATTAAATAACAACTAACCATAAATTAAATAAATTAAATAAATTAAATCGAATAAAGGCCAGGACAAGGTCAACACATGACACTACCAAATTCCTAATGATGTGAAGGACTTGGGACAGTGATACTTCCTTTTTAGAACGTTGTACCTGTTGAGTTAATTTTGTGCTCGCTCCGAATCGAGGCTTTTAATCCTGTAATTCATCATACTCACTAAAGCTCCATCAGAACTTTTGGTTCCATCTTCCTCCTTAGATTCTTTAGCTAGATTACCTACACATCCAAGGTGAGAATGGAGGGGTACTACATCCTCCCCCCCTAAAACTCAACTTACTCCTGGAAGTCACATGGCTCAAAATGGAAACATAACCACATTAGTACCAAAATTTCTCTAATCTATAATTGATGTACACCCTCTTTCTGAATCATTGCAATTAGAATCACTATTCAGCTTCACATTTGAAAACAATATCTTCTTAACTACTTTTATTTATAATTCCTTACATCTCTTAAAATAACATACTTGGTTTTGGCACTAATAACAAAGCAAGTACTCTTATTGACTCAATTTTTCATTTACACAACAACCATCTTCAAAACATCATAGAAGGAAAACACATCAAATAATTACTTGAAATTAACAAACATACACACCATTTCATGTTTCAGTAACATATTGTAAGTCACAATTTGCGATTCCCAATAATATCCAATCTATTTTATACCACAGAGTCACAATACATTCACATTTAACACAGCATGGTTATCCCTCTTTTACATCAGTAAACAACAACACATAAGAAATATACATCTAACACATACATACACAATCACATCACCGGGAAAAGCACATCACCAGGTTACACAAGGGTCCATCTGGACACCGAAAAACAACATACTAATCCATAATACATAATCTATGAGCCAAGAGCCAAAATCCATCTCACATAATCCATACCTCACACACTCAGTGGCTTGATGGTGTTAGGCCACACACACATGGCGAGACCATCCAAACAAGACCACTATGACCCATCTCTTGTTGTACAAGGTGGTTAGCCTCCAAGAGATAGTCATCACACATAGGTGGGTAGTGGGTCCTAGCTATAAAATAGCCTCACATACCCCCATCCTCAAGGTTCCCTGTGTCTACTTCCTTGTATACACTCACCAAGTCCGCCTCATACGTCCTTGGAGAGGAATCACAATACAACACATAGCCGACCTCGAAAACAATAAGGATAAATTAGTTTAGCCACCAAAGTCATAATTAAAAGAAAACAAAAATTCAATTTCAACAATAAAAAGATAAATGTGCACAATTTCAACACTAAATCAAATGTAACCATGAGGGCTACGAGCAAATAATATCACAAGGTGTGGCTAAACCATCACAATCAAATATAACAAGGTGTCGGCTTTCACAATCACTAGAAAATCATCAATAATTATAAAGAAAAAGTTCACAATCTTAGAAATTGCACTATACAACACTGTGTGACTAAATACTAGCCACCAAACGAGGAAGGAGAGAACAACGTCCGGCTATACAATAGCCCCCATGTGGTGCAGAGTGAGCACGCCATCCACATGACCTAGAGTGTGCTCCTCAGCTACACTCTGCCTCGCGTCGTCACGCGACATGGACTAACCAAATGGCCCACGCACTCCTTGGTTGCCCGCATAGGATGCGCACCTCGGCCTCCATCCTGCATCGCATCTCAGTGCGGCATGGTCATACACCAGCCGGAGAAGGCATGCACTGGTCGTATGCCGTATGGCAGTGTGTCCGTGGCTCCACGGAAGTAGGCATGCGCTAGACACACCCCGCATAGCGATACCTCGTGGAAAAGGCACACGCAGGTACTCACCGTCGCCAGAGGTATACATGGCTAGGACCTACCCATATGCTAACTGACCCAAACACTGTCGAAATCAAACATGAGTATCCCTCTACAAATGTGTGAGGCCCCATTACGCTCATCACACAAGTAGGCCATCATAGCACATCTCATAGTGCACCTTCACGTGTCTAAGCACGTGGCATCGTGTCCTCGAGCCCAACTTGCTACCATCAACAACACGACATCATCACCAGCACTGTGTTGGAACATCAGTGGGGTGTGGTATCGTATCCATTGCATCATGTCGGAACATGTG
The DNA here is from genome assembly GCA_007258455.2 of Sequoia sempervirens. Lineage (NCBI taxonomy): Eukaryota > Viridiplantae > Streptophyta > Pinopsida > Cupressales > Cupressaceae > Sequoia > Sequoia sempervirens. The sequence continues at coordinate 103,322 of VDFB02218320.1, read as the reverse complement.
CAAATACGGTGTATGCAATACATATATGGGCATATCAATATGGGGCTACTCGAGCTTCACCTCTCATACAGACGAGGTTCACTCGCTAATGTCAGCTCAACATCCCTATGGACGACCAGACCAATACTAACAACCAATGTTGCTATACTCAAAACTGTGGGGTTTAGGCTAGCACATATGAATCAAGCACCCTGATCCATCATAAGGGGAAGTAGTGAGTACATTTCCTCAGGATCGGTTGAGCTAAGAATACTCTGTGTCGCATTATGCGTATGCTACACACTCCGCCCAAGGAACTTTGTGGCTGCTACTACCCCTTCACAGATTGAGGGACTAGAGAACCAACAGAAAAGAATCCATGAAACTAGCTTTTGGCTACTCTTATATGTATAGATTTTCAACCACACGTGGGTTGGCCCTCAATCAGGTAACAATCATACACACATAATGGTATGGTTAATCCCATACCAAATGCAACAGTTTCCCCATGGATGGATACATATATAGTATCACCATCGCATGGCACACAAAGCAAGCACAGGGTACTCACAACACTCAATCAATGCACAGTTACTGGTTTCTCACATTTACAGGGGTTACAATTACATGCACAACTCCATTACTCTTCAAAAGATCACATTCCATAAGTACTATTTTTCATATATCTCATGATGCTACAAGCCAATATCATGATTACTATGATCACTTAACAACTCCAATTAATAAATTCACATTCACCCCTATTCATTCAGCATAACATTTTTTCCTTCATAACATATGCATATGTAGACTAACTTTTCTTCTAGATAGAATATATAAACCGGACAACATAATGGGCTCATATGAAACCAGAGTGCCCAGTGTTAGAACCTTTGCTCTGATACAAAGTTGTAATGCCTGTCATGCGACCCAGAGAACACAGACAAAGCAAACAATTTTTTTTTTTTTAAAACATTACAATTGAACATACAAGAACATTAACCATAAACATATAACACATTACATTACACTAGTACACTTAGTTCTTTGGGGCACACGAGGTTACTTCACAAACAACTAACAACAAAACAAAGATAACAACAACACTATTCACTACTTATAGCTATACTCAATGATCACACAAGCTACAAGAAAAGATAGAAGTGATTTACTAACTTGGCAATAGAGTCTACTTACTTAGGTCAGCTTAACATACCTCTTACATTCTATTTTACCAACAAGTCCTTGCTCCTAATGCCTATACCTGCAAGGTCTACATGACTTGGCACACACATCAGATCAAAGATGGTTAGCACATGATCACTAAGAGAAACTATATAAATCAATGGCAGCTTTTACGTTATCGGAAATAAATGACAAGACTCGAATAGGACTCAGAAGAACAGTCCTAGGGGCCCGACCTAATGCCTCGGGAGCTCATCACTCGATGGCCTTGCCTACGTATATAATTCGCAGAGGCACCGTAGTTCGACAACTTGAGCTGCTCCAACTCATTGACTGACCAACCAAGGGTTCACTCCTAAGACTTTCAAGGAGGAATCTACCCCAACACAAAAGTAACACAACACCACAAATACACACTAACCTCAATCCTCTATGCATAAGCATTATGTGACCCATACAAAACTACATACTAGAGGAGTGGGTATGCAACCCTTTCTAGGGTCCATCACCCCAGATAGTTTTCTTAGGCGGCTACCACCCACTTAGGTGAAGCCGAAGACTGAAGAACCAGGTAAGCATATTCTTGCAAAAATAAACACAATAACTATAGGTTGTTCTCAAAATAAACTCAACAAGGAACGAAGCAATAAGGTTTTGACATAAAACTTCAACATAACGAAATTTCCAACACAATTTCAAAGAGTAAAGGCTCCTCAAATCAATGTAAACCCAAAAGGAATACACATTGAAAGGATCCATCAAACACCATCCATAAATCTGACACGAACCTAATGGAGTAAAAACACTTCTGAACCAAGCAATCATGTAAAGGGATGACTAATCAATGACTTCACAATAACATGCACTAATCTATAATATCAACTATTCTAATTACCATTCAACTATAAAGGTTACGAGGAAAACAACTCTTAAAAGGTCATCAACTTCAACCAATTAACTTTCCATTAAGATTCCATATCTTTTCATATGCTACTTCAACCATACGCCAACATTCTATCTACTACGATACCATATGGTTATTAAACATTTTACTTGCAATTTAACATATCATCTACACAAACATTTTCTCGCCATTTATAATAACGATAACTAAATGTTGTATTTTACACAAAAAAAAAAACTATTATCTAATTGATTCTTCCTTTAATTGTTGATTATCACTTTTACTAAAAGATATAAAAATTTATTTAAACTCACTAATGCTTACTTAATCATATATAATGACTAATTTGTAGATAATATTCTAAAATTATATGAGTGTGAGATCTATTTTAAGGAAATATACTTGATAATAAAGTAGACCCTTGGGATTCACAAGTAACTATCCTCTATACGAATTTTTAGCTATGAGGAGAACCATTCTCTACTAATACCTCTATTAATAATGGATCATTATAATTGCTAAATCCATTATAAGGGATGTATCTACAATCAAAGCTATTTACCATTAATAATAAAATTCCATAGCAAATCATTCTATTGCTAATATAAATAAAACATTAACCCATAATAATTTCTAATAGTAAATTTGTCAAGACTCAATATTATACGAACTAATGTAATCTTTTTAAAATAATCTTTTATATAACATCTAATCCTAATTCTTGCATTATTATTTACCTTAAATTTCTTTTATAATATTACCACTTCATATAGTAATTCCCTAACCTATTTCATTTAAAGGGAAAATCCTTATGACGAGTTAGTAACTAACCAAATTAAGAATAACCTAATCCATCAATATTTACACAATTTATCAAAAAAAAAAACCATAAAATAATCCCTCTCACTAGTTTACTAACCTACTCATAAACACTTCCTACTTAATTTTAAAACCTAGTTACTATACATGCCAATATTAAGATTACCATACATATAAATATCACCCCCGCTAAGTTATTATTGCTATTCCCTCTTCTATCCTTGATAACACTGACAAAAGGAATAATGATAGCAGATAATCTAATTTAAGAGGCTTCCCCTTATAGTTTAACCTATTGTCATAATGACTTGGAGAAAAACATTTATATTCTTTCACAAATTTTAGATTTTAAACCTTATGTCTTATGCTCGATGCAATGATTAGGATGAATCCTAAATATGGGAGCGTAGATGGTAAATATGGTTTTATACACACTGGGCTCAAGGAAAAGATTGATTCAGAAGTATCTTCCTATCCCGGATTCAACAGAGGTGATAAATATCGACAAGTCATGCAGGACATTAGTCTAAGGAAGCAAATCATTTTCAACGGTAACCTATCAAGCACCATAGCCCTAAGCTCGATTTGCGGATGGGATTCACACGGTGATAAAAAAAAATAAACTAAGGAAACTTCCTTATGCTGACTAGGCTGGTTGCATGCTCCAGTCATAGAAGATTCTCGAAGTATGCGATCAAATGCACAAAGAAGAAACCAAAAGCAAGGAAAACTATTCAAGACCTCGCTGGTTGAGGAAATGCAAGAGTCAGTGGGTATCATTTAACAAAGGGCTATCGTTGATTAGTATGGATAAAGATTTGTAGCCTAAATATGCACAATATTGATGCCTTCGATTTGCAGAAGTATTTGGCATTCGATAGCCACACAAGGGAACCTTTGTGCGGCTGGCTAAATTGTTCAAATCCTTTCAAATATCAAAATCTCAAAAATACGTCTTAATATTGTAAGCTTTGCTTGAGTTCTGGCGCATGCAGCCGTGCAGGTTAAGTGGATGAGGGCTGCGCTTGCTTCCAATGCCAGAACCCTTATTGCGTTACACACATAGCTGATCATTAGGTGCGCATGGTTGACCTTCATGCCGCGTTGGTTAACTTGGGGACACCCTAAACTTCCCATAATGAGTATGGGCTGTGTACTTCCAACAACGTTTTTTTTTTATAAAAAAATTGGATCCTAAACACGCAGTGACTTATGATCTTCACTATACAACCATGCAGAAGCAACAAAATGAAGTCTAGTGTTCTTTCTATTCCAAGTTCATGGCATAGATTAACCTAGCATGCATCCAAGAGAAGGTTGGATCCTTTAACAAGATCAAAAATTTAACAAATACACAAATAGAAAGTAATGTAATCCTACTGGTTTCCAAAGCACATGCATGACAGAGTTAGAAAGTCACATCAAAATCAAGGCCATCGAATATCCACAACAGAGATAATAACTCTTCAGCTTAAAACTACGAGTGGGTAGTGATCAAATTATGTGCGGATTAGAGCTCAATTTTTGGGATGCAAGATCATGGTTTTGTACTTCACAAAATAACCTTATATTATGGAATGAAAGTTTGACTTACCTCCCAATTTAAAGTAGAGAGCATATCCAATAAATGTTAAAGGAGATTATGATAAACAGAGGGTAGAGAAGATCATACATGACACCCAAAACATTGATACCACTATTTGCAGACGTTTCCTCACAAGTCACCTCCATTGACCCAGGTTTCAGCGTTCCTCAGGGTAGTCGATCGAATACCATGCAACAAAGGCAATTTCCTTTCCATGCTGTAGAATTCGAGGTCCTTAATTATCCCCCTAATCCTCTCACAGCTGAAGTTATGCGTAGAAAATATTCTTTCTGCGTAATTCCTTTCCCACCATGCATTCTTATCTTAATTCTTTGCATACAAGAGAAAGTACTCTCAGTTTCCCAGAAACCCCACACACTTCCTCTACAAGCTACTCAGAAAGCTTAGACAAGAAAATGTCTCTAACTTCTTCTGTTATGGACCGCCCCTCTTACCCATGCTGCTAATCCAATGTATATCCTCCCATATCTCTATTATCCTCTGCATATAATCGGTTCCCCTCCATCGTAGTCCTCCACAAGAGCTTTTTTTACACACCTCCCCAAAAATTTCTTCTTTTTTTTTTCACAAAAACTCAAACCATGCATTGGTTCGTTTTCTGCTTTAACAGCTCACTCATTATCTCTCCAAAAAAATAAATAAAAAGAAAAATAAAAATAAATAAGTTTAGAATTAATTCTATTCTCAAAATGTCCCCACAAGATAATATCTTCAGCTTTTCTGATTTAATAAGCTTTAAAAGGATAATTTCTAATTATCACCACACTTTTCTAAAATTCAACTAAAACAAGCTTTTAGTAATTAAATAGCTTTTGATTACATATTATTAAAATTCAATACCTACTAAATCATAATTATTCAAATATATGTGATGTATATGTCATTCCAAATTGATTTATGAATCTTCTAATAATTATCCAATATATAATATAAGTAATACTAGGTAGCGAAATATAAGAACTATATTAATAATTCTTTTTTTTTCTTTTGTTCCAACTCTTTGATTTTATCAAAGGGCTTTATAACTATTAACTGTCGTGCCTTTTTTGGACGAAGTTCGAGACAATCTTTGACAGCCATAGTATCATAAACACCTGATACTATGGTGGCGGGCCATTTAGGCACAATAAATCGATTAAAGTCTCGAATTCGAGGTTCATAATCATTAACAATGGGTTTTTGCTTGAATTCCATAAATTTGGAATAAAGAACAAAAAAATCTTCATACTCTTGATCAAGATTATTTTTCTTTTCCCTTATAAGATCTTCTTTTTCAGAAGGAAGATCCTGGTCTGAAATCTCTTTAGGAATTCGCTTAGATACTCGAGAATTCGGTAGTTCGTCCGAATTCACTAAAAAGAATCGTTCATAAAGCAAAGCCTGTTCTGTAGGAAGAACACTAAGAAGCAATTCCCATTTCGGGCCCGTGCTTTCTAAGAAAAGATGCAATAAAAAATCATTAAACATTTTTTTATCACAAGAAGCGATTTCCCTTTCTATCCTTGTGTTTAGAGACACTGGGGCCAATGTTTTCAAAACATATTCCAATGAATCTTTCGGATAGATAGATTCAAATCTTATTAATAGATCTTTCAGTGTAGCTTCATCCAAAAATCTTCTTGTTTCCTTTTCTTCTAATAAGAATAAACGAATTCTATCGAGCCACCATTTGAAAATAATTTTTATTTTCTCATTTCGATGAACGAGTTTACTCTTATTTTCCGGTCGAATGAATGAAATTCGATTCAGTTGGTTGGTAGAATCATGGTTGTTCGATTGCGATTTTTTATTCTTTTGCAATCGCTCGGTAGAGCCATCTGGTGGTAGCATCCATGGTGATTTAAATTGATTCATCGACCCACGGAATGGCCCGCTCAGTAAAGGATCATGTACTTCTGAAAGGGGCTTTCCACTTCCTGTTCTCGCGAATCTTATTCTTTTTTCTATTACATCTACAAGAGGAGATCCATTGCTTAGAGCTCTCACTCGGTCTTCAAGCTCTTTAGCTAAATAAGACCTTTTATTTAGCTTTGTAACTAGCCATTCATCAAGGGCATCTTGATTTGGATGAAGACTTTGATCACCCAAGTTTACCATTTTGGCAAAGAAAGACATACTGGGTGGAGTTGTGAAAGAAATTCTTTGATGCCCATCACTGAGACAAACATCGAAGAAATATTTAGCGACTTGATTGTTCACAGGGCCGCGAAGAATGAAATTTCCCACGCCAACATATTGCTGGGGGAGGTTGAATCGATTAGAATAAAAAAATAGTAATGGCCATGGTTTTATTATGATGTTGGATAAAATTGATTCTGTTTCAGTATCTTTATCCAGGTCTTTTAAGGACAAAACTCTGATGAATTTCTTAGAAAGAGAAGCAATAGAAACCGGTTCATTAATAAAATCTTTTTTTCTTTTCTTAGCTTCCATTTTATCCGCAGCTTTCTTTTTTTTAGCGCCATATTCTTCAGTAGAATCCTCTTCTATTTCTTCTAGAGGCCCCTGAATAAAGGATCTTTGGTCATTCCATTTAGTGAGGACCAATGATGGTCGTCTCCCATAACATGTCAGCATAAAGTAACCAAAGAAAATCACTTGGAAAGTGAAAGTGAACAGATGCCTTTTCTTTCCTAATTTTAAAGGTGTATTTCCTTCGACACGTGAACAGAAGATTTTTGTCATTTTTACAAATAGGATTTGGCCGCTTAACCATCTAGCTACGGTACTTAGCACAAATAAGAGGTTGCCACTATACCTAAACAACATCATGTTCACTAATCTCGGAAACACAGATTTACCGAAAAGGGCAGGATTCAGCAATTGGAGAGCTACTCCAAGAAAAAACTCTATTGCAGGATTGTTCATCCAAGGGAACAATACATTCAAGAAGATTAAACTATAAATAAAAATTATTATTAATTAATTAAATATATATATACAAATACCAACTTAAATTAATCAGATGATAATATTAATAATATTATTCTAATTAATATTAATATATATATAACTAAATGTAATTGCTATTTTTGTTTCCGTATTCTTGATCTATCCATTAGGTCAGTTTGGTTGGTTTTTTGCGCCTAGTTTTGGCGTAGCAGCTATTTTTCGATTTATCCTCTTTTTTCAAGGTTTTCATAATTGGACCTTGAATCCATTTCATATGATGGGAGTTGCTGGAGTATTGGGTGCTGCTCTTCTATGTGCTATTCACGGTGCTACCGTGGAAAATACTTTATTTGAAGACGGTGATGGTGCAAATACATTCCGTGCTTTTAACCCAACTCAAGCCAAAGAGACTTATTCTATGGTCACTGCGAACCGTTTCTAGTCCCAAATTTTTGGGGTTGATTTTTCCAATAAACGTTGGTTACATTTCTTTATGTTATTTGTGCCGGTGACCGGTTTATGGATGAGTGCCATTGGAGTAGTTGGCCTAGCTCTAAACTTACGTGCTTATGATTTTGTTTCCCAGGAGATTCGTGCAGCAGAAGATCCTGAATTTGAGACTTTTTATACAAAAAATATTCTTTTGAACGAAGGTATTCGTGCTTGGATGGTGGCTCAGGATCAGCCTCATGAAAACCTTATATTCCCTGAGAAGGTTCTACCCCGTGGAAACGCTCTTTAATGGAACTCTAACTTTAGCTGGTCGTGACCAAGAAACCACTGGTTTCGCTTGGTGGGCTGATAATTCCCGACTCATTAATTTTTCAGGAAAATTACTTGGGGCTCATGTGGCTCATGCCGGATTAATTGTATTCTGGGCTGGAGCAATGAATCTGTTTGAAGTGGCTCATTTTGTACCGGAAAAACCTATGTATGAACAGGGATTGATTCTACTTCCCCTTCTAGTTACTCTAGGATGGGGAGTCGGTCCTGGTGGGGAAATTGTGGACACTTTTCCCTATTTTGTATCCGAGGTACTTCACTTAATTTCTTCTGCAGTTTTAGGCTTCGGTGGTATTTATCACGCACTAATCGGACTCGAAACTTTAGAAGAATCTTTTCCATTTTTTGGTTATGTATTATTAAAAGAGAAGATAATGATATTTATAAGTTCATTAATCTTTGGATATCATATAATTAAGGAGTTATCTTATTCTAATATAATCTTATATTGAGCGATTCCTTTTTATCAATATCTTGGATTAATTATACAAAAATCAAGTAATTTTTTTCTGGGTCAATTTCTTGGATTAATTATACGAAAATCATTAATAAGTAAAGTGCTATAATATAATTAAATAACCTTATAAGTATGATATAGGATTAATGTATCCTAGATTAATTATATCCATAATTACGTCTGATATTAAGGAGTTATCTTATTCATCTTGGGAACAACTAAATTATTATATTAATCTTCTACATTAATTATAAGCCTTTTATGATACTTATATAATATAGACATTAAAATAATATAGAGATTGGATTCTATTATGGAATATACATAATCCATTAATCCAATGAAATAATATAATGAAGAATTTAGGAGTAATTGAGGAATATATTAATTGGATATAATTAATTTTGGATATAATTATCGAATACTTATTAAGGCAATATATCACTATTAGAGGACAACCCGACAAATAGATATCCACGGGAATTAACTTATCTACTCCGCGAACGGTACTAACTGTATAATAAATAAGGAGCTATTATTTATAGTTAATAGTAACATAAATTTTCCCTATTAGTGTTATATTGCCAATAGTAACACTCGCCAATAGTTAATAAATATCATAAGTAAACCCTATTGGAACTAATACTTGCCAACTTATTAGGTTTGAGTATTAGCTAAATATAATATTTATATGATTGAGGTAGTTAAATTTTTATATTTATATGAAATTTATGAAAAACATGAAAAAAATAACTATTTATATAATATCATAGCATTATATAAAAGAAGTTACCAAGGAACCATTACTCGCCAATATTAACTATATTAGTAATATTAGTTATAATATCAATCACCCTGATGATTTTTTGAATACTCGAAAGATTTTATGGGTTATAACCTTTCCATTTCATTCTTACTTACTTAATGAAATAGACTAACTAAAGAAAATGAAATAATATGTCATTCTTTAGTTAGCATAAGTATAAAAAGGAAGAGAGATCCTTGAATTTATTATCATAGTTTTTTCCAATTATTGAGAAGCTTGGTCACGAGGTCTCAAAAACAGGCATAAACCATAGTTCAGATTTTCTTGAATATATTACCTCGTGCTCCAGATATTAACTATTAGAGCAACATCTAACGAGGTAGAAGGACCGTCTTTATTTTATGAAGACAACAGACCGGTTTTCTGTACTAGAATAGAGATCAATTTTAACAAGTCGCACACCCATAATTCCAAAAATCCTTAGATAAAAGTAATTACACGATCAAACTACCGGAACGTAATAACCTAAAAATGAAAGCTATTCAAAATTTTTTCTTTCTTAATTCTTTTTGTTTTGGATGAACTCGGGGGCGGATTTTCTAGTTTTTCTAGCCCCAACTAACTGGAATTCCGTCTAATAAAATGGAAGAATTATAAATCTCCAGAATAATGCATAAGAATACTGCAAATAGAGCCATTGCAATACCCATAAAAGGAGTAGTTCCCCATCCGGGAGCAACTTTACCAGATTCTGTATTAAGTGGTTTTAAATAATTTCCTACAATAGTTCGTATTGGTCCGGTTCTGGAAGTATCATCAATGGTTTGTGTAGCCATAAAAACAATAGTATTGGTTGAGATCTAATTAACTTTGTATACTATTATGCATATATACATACATAGGATTACCTACCAATGGAAACTGCAACCTTAGTCGCTATCTCCATATCTTGTTTACTTGTTAGCTTTACTGGTTATGCCCTATACACCGCCTTTGGGCAACCTTCTGAACAACTTCGAGATCCTTTTGAAGAGCACGAGGATTAGTTGAAAAAAAAAACGACCTTCCCGATGGGGAAGGTCACTTTTTTATTATAAGTAAGAAGGAGGATTTGAAAAATAAATTATTTTCCCCCTCTATCCGGAAGTTTGGGGGGTTCTCGGAAGAAAATAGTGAAAAAAATTATCCCTAAGGTCGACACCAAAAGGAATGTATAAACCAATGCTTCCATAGATTCAATCGTACACGTCCTCCTGTATCATCTGATCTAGGTAATCCTGTATCATCTGATAACACTGGTAGTGATCTTGTTTTTTCACGTATTCTACTAGAATACCAGAACCAAAACGAGAAAATTCTTCTTCTTCTTTGAGTAAACCACAACAACGATTTTTAAACCAATATTTTAATTTTTTCAAGACCAGATATGTTTCGATCAAACAGATTGCCATATGTTTTTGTAGCCATAAAAAGTAATCTGTCTCTGGATCATTTCCTGGATAAAAACGAAATATTTTTTTTATTTTTCTTGTTTTTCTTTTTTCTTCCGAAAAATAAAGTGCTAGTTTGACTAAGTTTACCGCCACTACTTTCAAGAACTTATCTTGTGTTTGTAGTTGTTCTACTAAGTGGGCTAATTGTTTATCTAATTTTATTAGCACTTCAATAATTAGGAATTCTTCCATTTCACTCACCATTTCTTCAAAACCCATAGAATTGATGTCAAACTCGTCATTCCCCCTATCTTCCAAAGAAGTTTTAGGAAGAAAACTAGACATTTCGTCATTCAATAGTGCTTTATTGAAAAGCGTAAACCTATATAATTCATCTTTGAATCTTTTACGTATTTCAAGAAGTACAAATTGAACTATTTTCAAACCTATACCCATAATGTCTTGCAGTATCGTAATAGTTTCTTTTGCACCTAAATTCAAATATTTTATGAATTTCTTTTCTAATACAACCTTAAGGATATTAACAAGAGTATTGTTATATGCTACTAATGTTTTCAACGCTTTAGTATTTCTAGTATTTGTTTTAAAAAACTGCTTGTAAAAATATTTGTAATAAATTATTTTGTACAATAAAAATGAGACCGTTCGAACCATTTTGATGTCAAACGTCGTATGTTTTTTCTCTAAAAGATCTATCATAGATAAATTCCTGGCTATAGGGCGCCAAGTGCCATTATCAATTAAAAGTTCAATTCGCTCTGAACTAGTCATTTGCAGAGTAGCTCCAAAACTAATTTCAGAAGAACTAATTTACATTTACAATATTGTTCCCTTGATTAACCTCCAAATTATAATGATTATATTATAATTTTTTAATAATAATGATGAATCAGGATGGCACATATTATTAATATAGTAGCAGAATTTAATAATAATTAAGTATAATCATTGAATTATACTAAGTTAATTATTCTGTTTCTATAAGTTAATTGGAAAACTTTATTGGAGTTAACTTTTATAATAATATAATAATTTATAAAAGATACTTAGTCATCATTAATTAAGTTAATATATTAATATAATTGATTATTATATTTAATTAGTTATTAGATAATCGGTATATCTGATATATCTTTGGATTTGTTATTATTAGTGGATTAACCTTCAAATTATATTAGTTATATTAATATATTAAGTAAAATATAGATCTAATAAGATTATATTATTAACTATTAAACTTATAATGAAAGATTTTTTCTTTGATCATGAATATAAAGTCTCTATTTTATATTAGTATTATATTATTACTATTTGTTGACCCGTGCTATTTAAAATATATTAATATATTAATAATTATTTTAAAGTTCTTAAATATATTTTAATTTATCGAGTCCTCTTCAAGGCATAGATATTGTAATGTTTATTGAATGAGTAATTGAAATAATATCAACAAATCAAATTGATATTAAATTTCAATTAGATTGAATTTTTTGATACAAAATCAATAAGGCTAAAATACTAAAAATTATTGTTTTCAAGGTCTTGCAAAATCCGAACCGATCAAATTTGAAAAAATAATAGCAATCTATAGGAGCAAGTGAAAGATTTTTTCTTCCAAAAAAAGTGTAAGAGAAAAGTATACTATACTAGTATAACCCAAATAAAATAAATAAAGAGTAAACATAGTAGAGATAACTTGGCTCATAGTTTATGTATTAATCTCTATATTATATATAAGGAGACATAAATATCTGATAGAATTATAATAATAATCCTTTTATTTAGACATTCTAGATAAATTTATATTATTTCAGCTAAATAAATTTATCTTTATTTATAATTTAACATAAATAATAATAAATGCGAGGGTATTTATTAGTGTTATATTATTTATTAAATTATATAATAAATAATAAGTTAAATTTTAAACCAATTTAACTATTATTAATAACTAAATAATTTTAGTTATAATATCAATAATAACTTATTAAAATTTAAGTTATTAGTTAGTATACATAAATAAATTAAAAGCTACAATCATATAAATATAACTAAATTTTAATATGGTTCCTTGGTAACTATTTATATAATAATAATTTTATTTCCTTATTAGGTTAATTTAATTACTTATGAATTGCATATTATAATTCGATTCGCTATAATTCTAGCGATTTCAAAGAGATCTTTTAATTTCACGCCAATAAGTATACGATTGCATACTGCATGCATATGAGCCTGCTTAGCTCAGAGGTTAGAGCATCGCACTTGTAATGCGATGGTCATAGGTGCGATCCCGATAGCTGGCTCATTTTTATTTGTTTCATTTCTTCCATTATCAACCATAGATTGTTAAAATCTATGAAATAGGGAAAAGACTCTTCCTTTTCTGATCGTCGGTCCGCCGGGTCTGTCGTGGCATGATCCGTTTCAACTAGAAACGAAATGAATGATTGAAACATTTCTTTTTTTCTCTCGACGATCTAAACAAAATTGAAAATAATTTGTTTCTCTATTTCTAGAGAAAATCATTCCAATATTCGTACTGTTTATATTATTCCTCTTTCCAACATTATTTGTTCATTTCTTGAAATAAGGAGTTTTTTATGTCCTGTTATCGCGGACCTCATTTAAAAATAATAAATCATCTCAAAATTTTACCAAGACTAAGTAAGAAAACACCCAATAGAAGTGAACAGCCTAGTAAAAAAAAACATTCTAAACCTCCTAAATATCCTATCCGTCTAAAAGAAAAACAAAGATTACGTTTTCATTACGGACTTACAGAGCGCCAATTACTTCAATATGTTCGTATTGCTAAAAGAGCCAAGGGATCAACGGGTCAGGTTCTATTGAAATTACTTGAAATGCATTTGGATAATACCCTTTTTCAATTGGGTATGGCGCTTAGCATTCCTGAAGCCAGACAATTAGTCAACCATAGGCATATCCTGGTCAATGATCGTATAGTAGATATACCAAGTTATCGTTGCAAACCCCAAGATTTTATCTCTATAAAAGATAAACAAAGATTGAGAAATATAATTAATAAAAATATAGATAATTTCAAGAAGGATAAAATGAGGGTGCCACCCCATTTAAAGCTTATAAAAAAAAAATCACAATATAGTGGATTAGTTCACAAAATAATAGATAATAGCCGGATCGGTTTGAAGATTAATGAATTATTGGTCGTAGAATACTATTCCCGTCGAGTTTAAATGGAGAATGAAACTAAAGGATTTCTCCACATCTGTCCCTCTGTATGTTACATAACAATGTTATTGTCAATAACACATTGATTGATAATTTCTTTTTTTTTCAACTATTATTTTCCTTTGCCATACCGATATTCATTCGGAATAGAAGGAGATTGTGGGAGGATAAAATCATCCTAGTGGGTTTAGATCCATGAGAAAACGATGCAAAAAAGAATAAGACGAATATACGGAAAGAGAGGGATTCGAACCCTCGGTAAACAGAAGCCTACATAGCAGTTCCAATGCTACGCCTTGAACCGCTCAGCCATCTTTCCTACGCGATCTCTTCATTTGAATCGAAAAAATGAAAAGACTTACTTCCTTTTGCATAAGTAAAGTATTTTGGAAATCTGGCATAAAGACAAAAGAGTATTTTACCATACTTCTTCTTTTCTTCTTATTTCAAGAGATTTTTCTTTTTATCAATCTGATCCGATGATTTTATTTTATCTTATTCGGGTTTATATTGCACGATCCAATTGTGAAATTGAGCCGGATCTACTGATCCATAATGATCATATATATATATATATTATGAATAATTCTTCGGTAAGAATTAATGGTACAAATTAATTAATAATGACTATATTTTTATATACTCAATATATTATATGTGTTATAATGGGTATGCACGCACAATCATTTCGTTCTCATTATGCATGCAATGATCTTTTCACTTACTCGTTTGCTCGTTGGGATCACGAGCATACGAGTGCGAGACTTATTGAGTTCGCAGAATATAGAGAAACATTTTAGACAATTTTTTTGATTAGTTCATCAATAAATTGAATGAAGATTTATTTCAAATATTTCCAATTTCTCTTTATTCAGAGAAAATTGGAATGTTCACATATTTCATTTACGATCGTAAGGAAATCCATTTATTATGCTATTGTACATTGGAAAATCATTTTGTTCATGGAATCATTTCCGTAGGGGGAATGAAAAAAATTATCAAATTTATAATTGACTATGCCTAGATCTCAGAGAAATGACAATTTTATCGACAAGACTTTCACAATTGTAGTGGATATATTATTGCAAATAATCCCAATGGCTTCACGGGAAAAAAAGGCATTTACCTATTACAGAGATGGTGTGATTTGATATTTTTTTCTTTCTGCTTTTTCTCGTTATCGTGGAATGGCAGGATATTTATTAAGTTAAGTTAAAGAAAACTTGCGCTTAGTGAAGGTGAGTTTTAGAAATAGAACAATTCTTTTTGTCGTGTATCCCCGATTTATGCAACCTTAGATGCTATAGCGCTTGCTTCAAGCAATTATATCGAAGCACAAAATCGGTTAAAGATTACAGGACGTTTTGGAGAATGAAAATCTCTCGATTACTATACTGGGAAATCGTCAAGATTATGAAATTTAGAATAAATAAATTTTTCATACTATTCGAGTGAATTAGCTTCTCTTATTGCATTGTCATTATAGAAAAATATATTGAAAATATAACAAAGAATATTTTCTTTGGATCGTTAATAAAAAGGATCTTTTCATTATGGGTAAATCCCGTCCGGAGATAAAATTTAATTAAAGATTCATTAATATTTATCAATTCAAAGTTCTTTTAAATCATAAAAGTGATCTGTAACATATGGGTCCAGAGATATGGATAAATAAATCTGGATATGAAGATAATGATTATATTGAGATATGTTTTTTACCACTGGGCGGAAAAGGTGTTTTACATCTCGTAACGGTCCATTGAGCACCTATCAGATATGTCATAATAAATTTGAACACCTGCCTCAAAGCGACTTCCGTATCATAGTCGCTCCAGTTCTGAACTGGGAAATAAAGAGAGGAACGAGTTGAGAATATATATATATATATATATATATATATTTTTTTTTCTTTTTTCAAAATTTCGGCGGGTTTTTTCTCATGTCTCGTCTGGAAAGAGGAGAACTCAATGATCATTCGTTCACCGGAACCAGAAGTAAAGATCGTAGTGGAGAGGGATCCTATTAAAACCTCTTTTGAAAAATGGGCTAAACCCGGTCATTTCTCAAAGACACTAGCTATATTATATATAGCTAATTCGGCAACTTTCTGTTCCATTTAATATAGTCAATATAGTCAATATTTATATAACTAAATTAAAGATATAACAATAAATTAATATTGGCCAATATTATTAGTATACAAAATAATTAAGAGAAAAAAGTAAGAATATTCTAGTAATTGAAATTGAAATTAGGTATTAATAATTGAAATTATTATTCTTCAATGAAAATTACGAAAGTGAAGTATATTATGCCTAATCTTATACTATTCCTCATCTTATTAGTAGCAAGATAAAGAAAAAAAAGCTCTATTTAATAGAATTCTATCTTAGTTGTCCTCAATCATATTACATCTTCTATTTCGTTATAACAAAAAACTCATCATGATAGGTATTTTTATTGTTTATTGCAGGTTTTTTGCCTTAATCAACTATTCAAAATGAACACTGGACTTTGTAGGAATCATTGCAAGAGCCCTTTATCGGGCTTGAACCGATGACTTACGCCTTACCATGGTGTTACTCTACCCCTGAGTTAAAAGGGCTTTCTTTTGGTCATGAAATGACCAATGAATAAGTCTACTACATATTCGATAGATATGTATAATATATTATGGGGTTTAAATATAAAATAGAGTATATATATATACTATATACTAAAATATAATATATAACTCTATTCAATATAGTTATATTGTCGATCCTGACAACACAAGAAGAATATGAAATAATGAATATGAAGAAAGATTCTTTTTATTGACAAATTCCTAGGGATTTGAATATTATGATAATAAGTAGGCCCCTATCGTCTAGTGGCCCAGGACATCTCTCTTTCAAGGAGGCAACGGGGATTCGATTTCCCCTAGGGGTACTAGGCTAGGAAAGTAATTATAATACCTAATTAGGTATTATAATTACTTCCCATTTTTTTTGGGTCGATTTGGAATTAGTATTAATTATATCCATAATTACGTCTGATATTAATCCAACTATCAAATAATAATATGGATACAATTTGCTCATGGTAAGGCCTTATATGGTTTTGATGTACTCTTATCTTCAGCAAATGATCCAACATTCAATGCTGGGAAAAGCATATGGTTACCCGGTTGGTTGAATGCTATTAACGATAGTAAAAATTCACTGTTCTTAACAATTGGTCCTGGAGACTTTTTGGTTCATCATGCTATTGCTCTAGGTTTGCATACAACTACATTGATTTTAGTCAAAGGTGCTTTAGATGCACGCGGTTCTAAGCTAATGCCTGATAAGAAAGATTTTGGTTATAGTTTTCCTTGCGATGGTCCGGGACGGGGCGGTACTTGCGATATTTCAGCCTGGGATGCTTTTTATTTAGCAGTTTTCTGGATGTTGAATACCATTGGATGGGTTACTTTCTATTGGCATTGGAAGCATATCACCTTATGGCAGGGAAATGTAGCTCAATTTAATGAGTCTTCCACTTACTTAATGGGATGGTTAAGAGATTATCTTTGGTTAAATTCTTCACAACTAATTAATGGATACAATCCTTTTGGTATGAACAGTTTATCTGTCTGGGCGTGGATGTTCTTATTTGGGCATCTTGTTTGGGCTACTGGATTTATGTTTCTTATTTCTTGGCATGGATATTGGCAAGAACTGATTGAAACTCTTGCATGGGCTCATGAATGCACACCTTTGGCTAATTTAGTTCGATGGAGGGATAAACCGGTAGCTCTTTCCATTGTTCAAGCATGATTAGTTGGATTAGCTCACTTTTCTGTAGGCTATATATTCCATTTTAATGTCTATATTATATAAGGTTATGTCTAATATAAGGAAAATCTCAAGAACAGTTATGAAGAAATTAATATATATAAAGGTTATATATTAGTTTGTTACCTTAATATACATAATGAGATAACAATTAATTATATCCAAAATTAATGAGAATAGATCAAAAGCTCCTTAATGAAGAAACCGATAATTGAATTGATTATTGACGTATTCCAAAATATCTTATTAATACTATTGTTATAAGTTAATATTGTTACTCTAATAGTATGTATTAATCAAAAGCTCCTTATTCTTTATATAGTAATAATAGTTAGCTAAAATTAAGGAATCTATTATATTATTAAAGAATCTATTATAATAATATATTAATATTTATTTCAGAGATATCATATAAAGAAAAACCATTGTAATTGCTAGAAAAAACAAGCCCACCAAAGGCACGAAAAGAGAGGGTAAGTTGTTCATAAATTTCATATAAATATAAAAATTTAACTACCTCAATTATTAGGAATTATAATTGATATAACTAAATTAATGCTATATGATTTATATGATTGTATTAATAGTTAATATTAATACTCGCCAATATCTAATAATAACTTATTGAGGTAATAACATAAATAATCTATTGACGAGTATTAGTTCATTATTAGGTTCATAAATTAAATTGGCGAGTATCATAAACATTAATTATATTATTTATTGCCTATATTAATAGTAACATAAATTTATGAACCTAATAAGTTGGCGAGTATTAGTTCATTATTTGGAATTTAGGAGTAATTATCGAATACGTCAATAATCAATTCAATTATATAATCAATTAGCCTTATTATTTTCGCTTATTTTATTTGTTCAAATAGCGTATTTATTATTGGCATCTATAATAGCTTCTGGTTTAGGAGGACAACCCGGCAAATAGATATCCATGGGAATTAACTTATCTACTCCACGAACGGTACTATAAGAATCTGTACTAAACATTCCTCCTGTAATAGTACAGGCTCCCATAGCAATTACATATTTTGGTTCGGGCATCTGTTCATATAATCTCACTAAAGAAGGAGCCATTTTCATGGTCACAGTTCTGGCTATTATAAGAAGGTCGGCTTGCCTAGGACTGGATCTTGGCACCAAACCGTAACGATCAAAGTCGAATCGCGAACCTATTAATGAAGCAAATTCAATAAATCAACAACTAGTACCATAAAGGAGCGGCCATAAACTAGAGAGTCTCGCCCAATTGGACAGATTGTTTAGAGTAGTTGAAATCACTGAATTCGGAGTTGCTTGATCAAGTAAAGAGAATTCTATAGGATTTATCGCCGGCTTTAGATTTAGATAATTTTCTACATATAAATATTGTATTATAACTAAATAATATTTATATCAACATAGAGATTAATTGGATTATATTATCCCCTTTTAGCTTATAAATGTCGTGCTAAACCTAGGAATAAACTAACCCAACTATATTGAATTATTAATTAAGTATTGCATCTTAATATAATTCATCCATGATAATTATTATTTATTATATTTAATTTGGTCTATATATGTATTTTTTGGTTACATTAATTGATCTAATAGATGTATGATCGAACATTTTTTCTTTTTCAATTCAATAGAAGACGGTTACCCAAATCAGAAAATGTTAAAAACATGATTTCCTATGTAGTCCTATTGTATCATATATAAATATAGTTTAATTCTATTTATTTAGCTATAATAAAGGTGGATATAGACATTTGTATTTTATTTGTAAATGTAAATGATAGTAAAGGAGAAATATTTATGTATGAAGTTCAATATCTAGATTTAGTACTTACAGAAAAAAGTGTTAGTCTATTTGAAAAAAATAATATATTTTAAATGTCGATTCGGGATCGAATAAAACAAAGATCAAAAATTGGATTGAACTTTTCTTCAATGTTAAAGTAATAGGAGTCAATAGTTATCAACCTCCGCAAAAGAAAGAAAAAAGAGGAAATATAAAACAAATAATGAAACATAGAATGCATTATAAACGTATGATTATTACACTAAAACCAGGTTATTCTATTCTACTTCCCCATCTAGCTACTCTAGGATGGGGAGTCGGTCCTGGTGGGGAAATTGTGGACACTTTTCCCTATTTTGTATCCAGGGTACTTCACTTAATTTCTTCTGCAGTTTTAGGCTTCGGTGGTATTTATCACGCACTAATCGGACCCGAAACTTTAGAATAATCTTTTCCATTTTTTGGTTATGTATGGAAAGATAGGAACAAAATGACTACAATTTTAGGTATTCACCTAATCTTGCTAGGTGTTGGTACTTTTCTTCTAGTGTTTAAGGCTTTGTATTTTGGTGGTATATACGATACCTGGGCTCCCGACGGTGGAGATGTAAGAAAAATTACAAACCTTACGCTTAACCCAAGTACTATATTTGGTTATTTACTCAAATCCCCTTTTGGAGGGGAGGGATGGATTGTTAGCATGGACAATCTGGAAGATCTAATTGGAGGACATGTTTGGTTAGGTTCCATTTGTATCTTCGGTGGTATCTGGCACATCTTAACAAAACCTTTTGCATGGGCTCGCCGCGCATTTGTATGGTCTGGAGAAGCTTACTTATCCTATAGTTTAGCGGCTCTCTCTATCTTTGGTTTCATTGCTTGTTGTTTATTAGATACTATCATATTGGTTTTCTAAGAGCAGAAATCTAATAAATAAACACATAAAGTTAGTTTATCCCTTTATATATCTGCAAAAATGTAAATAAGCTAATATTTCAATCCAAGACTTATCTTAATATATTTTAATATTAATATTATTTATTCTCAAAATATCTAAAAATGTAAATATTATAATATCACTTATAATATTTCTTCCATTTAGCTTATTTTTAGTGGTAGAGTGTCACCTTGACGTGGTGAAAGTCATCAGTTCAAAACTGATTATCCCTAAACCTAATGTGAGTTCTTCTCTTTTTATTTATGTTCGCTCATTTTTATATCATGAAAAAAAAAGAGGCTAGGGGGTTTACATTTGTAATGTATTAGTTGGAATGTCATTTCATACCCACCATAAAAAATAAAGTCAATAAAGTCTAAGCTGTCATTAGAAGGTTGATACGTATCAACGTTTCAATGAACATTCTATCCTATAATGGAGGACAAAAACTCATAATTTCTCACATTGTTAGTAAATTAGTAAATAGTATATATATGTATATTTAACAATAAAACAATAATAATAGTGGGTATATGGTTTGAAGTAAACAATACAAATGACCAAAAGTTTTTTCAATGTCTTTCTTTGCTATTACTCTATCATCTTATAATGTTAGTAGTTTCTAATAAGCAAAGTTGTTAATAACTTCATTTTGCTGGTGGGTGTTCCCTTAGCTTTAAGTCATTCTTACTTAAAAAGAAAAAGAATGGCTCAATAACAATGAAATTTTTTTCTCCTGAATAAATAACAATAACAACAATCTTTTCTCAAATATCTAAATACAATAAAATAACAAATGTAGTCTCTATAAATACTACTTTGTGCAATAGATAGATTATAATAGATGACAAAGTAGTATATATAATAGATTATATACATGACTTAATAGAATCTATATATAAGATTCCATTAAATAGAGGACTTAATATTATATAGATGATAGATAATTCATGAATCGACTTCATCCATAAAGAAAGGAGCTATAAGTAATAAGTAATGAAACTCTGAATTTCATTGAGAGTTTGATCCTGGCTCAGGATGAACGCTGGCGGCATGCTTAACACATGCAAGTCGGACGGGAAGTGGTGTTTCCAGTGGCGAACGGGTGAGTAATGCGTAAGAACCTGCCCTTGGGAGGGGAACAACAGCTGGAAACGGTTGCTAATACCCCATAGAGTTAGTACCTTTACGAGGTAGGCTGAGGAGCAAAAGGGAGGAATCCGCCCAAGGAGGGGCTCACGTCTGATTAGCTAGTTGGTGAGGCAATGGCTTACCAAGGCTCCGATCAGTAGTTGGTCTGAGAGGATGATCAGCCACACTGGGACTGAGACAAGGCCCAGACTCCTACGGGAGGCAGCAGTGAGGACCCCTGGATGCTGAAAGCATCCTTGGAGCGATATCATAATTCCTACGGGGTGGAGATGATGGGGTTGGTCCATGGCATGACTTTTCCTTTTGCCCCATTTTTGGGGCTAAAAAGGGTTGAAGGGAGATAGTACATCAAGTTGTTCGCAAGGGAAAACTTGATCCTCTTCCCTGGGGATCAGATCCCTAGGAGAGCCGCCAACTCCAACTATGGGCCATGTACGATCCATACTAGATCTAACCAACTACCCACCCTACCTTCTCTACGTTCTTGACAGTCTATCTTTGTCTCAATAGAGTTTTTCAGTGACATGTTACGTTCCTTTCCCCCATTACTGATAAAAAGTGAGCCACTGGTTCAGGTAAAAAATACTATCATTACGCCTAGACAATCAGACATCCAACCTGTAATCGCAATGACCCGATCGCAAGAGCAGAGCTCTACCAATTGAGCTATATCCCCATAGATGGCCAAATGAAGCAGACAACAATCCTACTACATAGTGCATAATGGGTGGGCTATCCTGGGCTTGAACCAGAGACCTCGCCCGTGAAGTAAATCATCGCACCTATGATTAGATGAGAATCAGATCTCTCTTCATTTAGGAGCGACTCATCCTTCCCGAACACAACATGCAATTTTCCGTTGTACTGCGCTCTCCAAGTGTACTTGCTCCCCTTCCTTCTTCTTCGCAAACGGCAAGAAAAGAAGTCAAAAATTTGATGAGAAGAGAAAAGGAGGCGTTAATAAATAAGATCCTCCTAACCCAATCTCAGACACTCCAAGATCCTTTTTCGATCCTGCTTCTCTCATCGTTCATTAGGAGACGAATAACGATTTCCTAATGCACTGATCCGGGAATTGTTCATAGTCATTGAGTGAGTGGAAGACCAAGGAAGTATTTCCAATATTTTTTCTCCTCTTCTTATAACTAGAAGTAGTCTCCCGGCTGGATAAGAATCCTATACTATAGATTTCCCGCATCCTACGAAAAAAGCATGAAAAGACTCGAATGATATGATCCCTCCGTCACCCTAGAATAAAAGGTGATCTCGTAGTTCTTGGTCTGTGAAGATGCGTTGTTAGGTGCTTTTTTACACATTTAGGCTTACTTAATAATAAGAACTTCAGCCCGTGCTCGAGAGATAGCCTTCCATACACTGATAAGATATGTATGGATTCTCGAGAAAAGAGTAGCCAAAATACTTGGCTACCCAGGACCGCCCAAATCCCATGAATGAATAGAAAATTTGATCTACATTCGATCTCACCTTAATCACCCCATCTATCCTTCTGATAAGAAAGTCAGGTTCAAACCCTGGTTCAAATAGAAGGAGTACGCCATGCTAATGTGCCTTGGAATAATAGAAGAAAAATAAGATTGATATATAGAAGACATCTAGATTCATCTACAATACGCACGAACAGGTGGTCATGTTATTATTTATTGAAATTAAATAAGTTTTATTTTGAAGGAAAAAGTGGAATAGAATAACCTGGTTTTAGTGTAATAATCATACGTTTATAATGCATTCTATGTTTCATTATTTGTTTTATATTTCCTCTTTTTTCTTTCTTTTGCGGAGGTCGATAACTATTGACTCCTATTACTTTAACATTGAAGAAAAGTTCAATCCAATTTTTGATCTTTGTTTTATTCGATCCCGAATCGACATTTAAAATATATTGATTTTTTTCAAATAGACTAACACTTTTTTCTGTAAGTACTAAATCTAGATATTGAACTTCATACATAAATATTTCTCCTTTACTATCATTTACATTTACAAATAAAATACAAATGTCTATATCCACCTTTATTATAGTTAAATAAATAGAATTAAACTATATTTATATATGATACAATAGGACTACACATGAAATCATGTTTTTAACATTTTCTGATTTGGGTAACTGTCTTCTATTGAATTGAAAAAGAAAAAATGTTCGATCATACATCTATTAGATCAATTAATGTCAATTGTCTGATAATAAAAATGTATTGATATGTCTTATATCTATAAGACATAGATCAATATGAATATTTCAATATTCTATTCTTTTGATCCACTTTCTCTTCCACTATTGGACTATATAACGATATGTGATTATAATATTGTATTGTGAAATATTTTCTCCATGAAATAGAATTAGCTTTTTGGATGCCTTGATGGTGAAATAGTAGACACGCGACACTCAAAATGTAGTGCTAAACAGTGTGGAGGTTAATTTCTACTATTGACTAGATCATCCATACAGAGTTACCAATAATTACAGTTTAAATAATTATTAATAATATTGGTTATTATTAAATGAGTATATAATAATAACTTAAATATATAATAATTAGTTTAAAATATAGTATTACATCATAATATATAAACTTTCTATATTTAATAAATAATTATTTTAGCTTAATTAAATATTCATTTAGTCATTATAATTATACATTATAGTTAAACTAATTATAATAACTTATAATGATTAATTACTATAACTATTTAAATGATATTATAATCCTATTATAATAATTACTGTATCATTATCTTCTCTTTTAATTGAACATAACCAAAAAATGGAAAAGATTCTTCTAAAGTTTCGACTAAATTATTATAATAATACTTCTAACTAATAATAATTTAGTATAATTCAATGGAATATTACTAATTCAAAATAGGTTAGTATAAATTAAGAATAATACGTAGACGGATATAATTAATTTTTTTATTATAATCCTATTAATCCTATATGTACATATAATAAGGAGTTAATGTATATTCCAAATATACATAGGCTACTTATTAATATATTATTATAATAAATTTATATGATATCTCTGAAATAAATAAATAAATTATATTATTATAATATATTATGATCATTGTCATAATCATGCAATATAGGTGCAAAATCCAGTCCTTCTATGCCTATTGCGTCGACAAAACCAAACTCTATTGCAATTATAGATCTATATTAATCATAAATATTCTTATTGTAATCTGTTATAATCTAATAATATAAGCTTGTTCTTCGAAATCTGCTATATTAATCAACATTTATACTTTAGAAGAATCATTAGCTTATTATTTAAATTAATAACACATATAGATTAATTATATTAATATTAATCTATGGATATACATAACCTATATAGATATGATTCTTTTGGAAATATTAGCAAATAATTAATTTAATTTTATATGTATATTATAAATATTGAATTATACTAAGTGAATTATAGAAAGTTAATTATCTATGGAAGCAACTAATCTTAGGTGTTCTCATCATATTGGAGTTAATTATTTAGAAAAACTGAATAATTCCCGATCTGGAATCTCCTTTGGCACAATACCTTCTGGTTGGGACAATATTTGATCCGCTATGTCTAAATAATATTCACATACATAGTTAAGAGATGGTTCGGATCCAACCATTTCAAATAAGGTTTTCCCCTTGACTCTCGAAACTCGAATATCTTCAATAAGAGGTAACACTTCTATTACGGGCATTGGACAAGCTTCTACATATTTATTAATAAGATCTCTTTTAGATGTACGATTTCCAACCAAACCTGCTAATCAGAGTGGATGTGTACGAGCTTTTTCCCTGATAGAAGCAGTAATACGATTAGCTACAAATAATGCATCAAATCCATTATCTGTGATAATGACACAGTAATCTGCATAGTTCAACGGAGCAGCAAAACCTCCACAAACCACGTCACCCAATACATCAAATAATATTATATCATATTCGTAAAATGCATTTAATTCTTTTAACAATTTCACAGTCTCTCCTACCACATATCCCCCGCATCCAGCTCCTGCGGGTGGCCCCCCAGCTTCCACACAATCTACCCCTCCATAACCTTTATGAATGACATCTTCGGACCAAATATCCTCATAATGATAATCTTTGGACTGCAAAGTATCTATAATTGTAGGTATCAAAAATCCTGTTAGAGTAAAAGTACTATCATGTTTGGGATCACATCCAATTTGTAACACTTTTTCACCACGTCTAGCTAGGGCAATTGAAATATTACAACTGGTGGTTGATTTACCGATTCCGCCTTTTCCATAAACTGCTATTTTCATCTTTTGATCTCCTTTTATTTCTTTTTTATCTTTCGAATTTGTTATTCGGAAGATCTCATTTTGAGTTTTACTTTGCCTTATTTATATGATTGTAGCATATTACATTGTTTGGCCCTGCTTTTTTTTTATCCACTTAAACATATTAAAAGGAAAATTATAATACTCCTTATGAACAAATAAATTATATTAACTATTAACTATTAACATAAATATCATATTGACGAGTATTATAACTTATATAATTGGAACTATTATTTATTACTAATACTCGCCATAGTTATGATATAACTGAATATTATAAATTATTAATACTAATCTCAGTTATGTTTTTCATGGCTAGGAGTAGGTCGATATTATGTTCGATTGTACGTAAATGTAACTCATTATTCAAACGACTATTCAGAGTTCGTAGAGCTCTTTGTACAGCTTGGCGAGAAATTTGTTGTTGAACCTGTTCAATTACTCTTTGTTGTTCAAAGTGAATGGTCTCATTCTTTGAATTTTCTAATTGTTTCAAATTAACAGAATCAACATTGATAAGATAGTCTTTTTCTTGTTGTATTTGAGAGTATCCATTTACGCGAATTTCACGTGCTCGCATTTCTATTTCCCGTAAGCGAGCCCGGGCTTGCTCAAGCTGATTAGCAGCTCCTTTACATAGTTCTTCAGAATTCAGAATAGTACTCAATATTTTCTGTTTACGATTATCTAATAGATTACTTAATGAAAGTAGATTATCTACTCATAAGTTAAAAAAATTTAGAATCTCTTCCCAAACTGAACACGAACATTTCGATTCATTCCGCTCTCCCGCTCGGCTCTTTTTTTCACCAAGCCTACCCTTTTCGTTCATATTATGTCAAAATAAGATCAATCTATCAAAGACCGAAATCTACGAAGGGCTCTTTTGCCAAAAGGGATTTTTTATTATCAACAAAGTTGTTTTTCTATATTATAAGTTATTATATTATATATTTTTAAATGATTAATAATAATTTTTATTTATAGTTTAATCTTCTTAAACTATATAACTTAAACTATATATAATAATGAGTATATATTATTAATATTATCAGATGATAATATTATATAATTATTAATTGATTATAATTAAATGAGTATGTTGATTAATTATATAAATATCAACTTATATAATTTAGTATAACTGCTTTACCAATAGTGGATAACTATTATCCTAAATTATAAGAATATAATATATACTATTTGGAAGAACCCAAATATATAATAATTATTAATTCTATATGATTCCAAATAGTATTTATTCAATTTCTTGAACTCCATTAGTTATCATATAAAAAGTTAACTCCAATAAAGTTTTCTCATCAACTAATCTTTTCCAATTCGAACTTTTGACAAGAAAAAGAATAATACTTTTGTATTGTCCATTCAAATCGAATACTTTCAACAAAGATTAGAATATCTTTTGTCCATTTCCAAACAAAACAATTTCAAAAATAGAGTGTTCAATCCAATTGAGTTATGGACTACTCAACATTGGGGTTGGTTTGGAAATCCCAATAAAATTTTTGAGAATAAAATTTATAAGGCTATCTCGGACAAGATTCAATTTTATAAGATTATCTGGGACGAGATTACCAATCCACAAAGAGAAAAATCAATTCCTAATCTTGAATCCCCTAGAATCGGTCTACAAAAAACACTAGTACGACCAGGTTTGAATAAGAAGAAACCGATAATTGAATTGATTATTGACGTATTCGATAATGGAAAAAGTTACATGGAATTATCTAGTCTTTCGGCAATATTCGATAATTGGTTAAATCCCTTAAAACTATCTAATCAAAATTCATTGAGAGCTTCTTTTTGCAAAGCAAATACACTTGAATTTTTAGATTATTTACACCGTCCTCGTTTCAATTATAAAAAAAGATTAGCTTCTTACATAGAAAGGATTCATATCAAAAATAAGAATATAACATATGGACAATTATTAAATTTAGTTCCCAATTTAGTTCCCATTCATAACAATCCGCTTTCTTTGTATATTGCTGAAATAAGAGCTGTGTACTCAGAGAAAGAAACTATCTCACTCATAAAGTCACAAGTCAATATATTATTGGATAAATATTTACGTGACCAAGCGTTAATCCATGATTCTCATCAATCGTCTAATTTACTTCATAAATTGAATTTATTGATTGATAGTAATATAGAAATTTTGATTAGAGATCTTTCTAAATATCCTTTAATAAGGCCACAAATTGTCAATTTTGACAAAAAGTCTTGCCATCCTTTTTTAAAGACCTCTGACCAGTATCTAAAGACAAAAACAGTTTTAGTTCAAACATAGATCTTAACTTAATATATACATTAATATATACTCTATTTAATATGTGAAATTATAATGATTATATTATAATAATATAATCTTATTAGATCTATATAATTATAATCATTAATATTATTAATTACATTTAACAAGTCATATTCTATATACAGTTTGAGCATAATATATATTTACTTAGATAAGAGTATAGGCATAATAAGATTAAACTCGCTAAATGTAATAATAACGAATATAATATATTATCAAATTATTTCATTAGTTTTATAATTCTAGAAATAGAATATATAATATTGTTATATATGTAGACAATCAATATAGAGTATATTAATTTATAATAGTTCTAATCTCCCATCCAATTTTTTTGGTTTAAATGCGGAACCGGCGACCTGCACAGAAGTGAAATTATTCAAGAAAAAGTAAAGAGGAAATACGAATGAAAAGAAAAAAAGAAGAAAAAAAGAAGAAAAACAACTTTGTTGATAATAAAAAATCCCTTTTGGCAAAAGAGCCCTTCGTAGATTTCGGTCTTTGATAGATTGATCTTATTTTGACATAATATGAACAAAAAGGGTAGGCTTGGTAAAAAAAAAGAGCCGAGCAGGAGAGCCGAATGAATTGAAAGGTTCGTGTTCGGTTTGGGAAGAGATTCTAAATTTGTTTAACTTATGAATAGATAATCTACTTTCATTAAGTAATCTATTAGATAATCGTAAACAAAAAATATTGAGTACTATTCAGAATTCTGAAGAACTATGTAAAGGAGCTGCTAATCAGCTTGAGCAAGCCTAAGCTCGCTTACGGGAAATAGAAATGCGAGCGCATGAAATTCGCGTAAATGGATACTCTCAAATACAACAAGAAAAAGACTATCTTATCAATGTTGATTCTGTTAATTTGAAACAATTAGAAAATTCAAAGAATGAGACCGTTCACTTTGAACAACAAAGAGTAATTAAACAGGTTCAACAACAAATTTCTCGCCAAGCTGTACAAAGAGCTCTACGAACTCTGAATAGTCATTTGAATAATGAGTTACATTTACGTACGATCGAACATAATATCGACTTGCTCCTAGCCATGAAAAACATAACTGAGATTAGTATTAATAATTTATAATATTCAATTATATCATAACTATGGCGAGTATTAGTAATAAATAATAGTTCCAATTATATAAGTTATAATACTCGTCAATATGATATTTATGTTAATAGTTAATAGTTAATATAATTTATTTGTTCATAAGGAGTATTATAATTTTCCTTTTAATACGTTTAAGTGGATAAAAAAAAAGCAGGGCCAAACAATGTAATATGCTACAATCATATAAATAAGGCAAAGTAAAACTCAAAATGAGATCTTCCGAATAACAAATTCGGAAGATAAAAAAGAAATAAAAGGAGATCAAAAGATGAAAATAGCAGTTTATGGAAAAGGCGGAATCGGTAAATCAACCACTAGTTGTAATATTTCAATTGCCCTAGCTAGACGTGGTGAAAAAGTGTTACAGATTGGATGTGATCCCAAACATGATAGTACTTTTACTCTAACAGGATTTTTGATACCTACAATTATAGATACTTTGCAGTCCAAAGATTATCATTATGAGGATATTTGGTCCGAAGATGTCATTCATAAAGGTTATGGAGGGGTAGATTGTGTGGAAGCTGGGGGGCCACCCGCAGGAGCTGGATGCGGGGGATATGTGGTAGGAGAGACTGTGAAATTGTTAAAAGAATTAAATGCATTTTACGAATATGATATAATATTATTTGATGTATTGGGTGACGTGGTTTGTGGAGGTTTTGCTGCTCCGTTGAACTATGCAGATTACTGTGTCATTATCACAGATAATGGATTTGATGCATTATTTGCAGCTAATCGTATTACTGCTTCTATCAGGGAAAAAGCTCGTACACATCCACTCCGATTAGCAGGTTTGGTTGGAAATCGTACATCTAAAAGAGATCTTATTAATAAATATGTAGAAGCCTGTCCAATGCCCGTAATAGAAGTGTTACCTCTTATTGAAGATATTCGAGTTTCGAGAGTCAAGGGGAAAACCTTATTTGAAATGGTTGGATCCGAACCATCCCTTAACTATGTATGTGAATATTATTTAGACATAGCGGATCAAATATTGTCCCAACCAGAAGGTATTGTGCCAAAGGAGATTCCAGATCGGGAATTATTCAGTTTACTCTCTGACCTTTATCTCAATCCTATTGATGAGGGGAAAGATCAAAATAATAAGGAAAATTTACTTGGATTTACGACGATTTAATCAACATAGTTATAATCATTTATGTCAGTGAACATTGATGAACCTCTCACTGTCGAATGCGAGACAGGTAATTATCATACTTTTTGTCCAATTAGCTGTGTATCTTGGTTATATCAAAAGATTGAAGATAGTTTCTTTTTAGTTGTGGGCACAAAGACATGCGGTTATTTTCTACAAAATGCACTTGGAGTAATGATTTTTGCAGAACCTCGCTATGCAATGGCAGAATTGGAAGAAGGAGATATCTCGGCTCAATTGAATGATTATGAAGGATTAAAAAAGCTTTGTATTCGAATAAGAAAAGATAGAGACCCCAGCGTGATCATATGGATAGGTACTTGTACTACAGAGATAATCAAAATGGATTTGGAAGGTATGGCACCCAAACTAGAATGGGAAATTGGAATCCCAATTCTAGTGGCAAGAGCGAATGGACTCGATTATGATTTTACTCAAGGAGAAGATACTGTGTTAGCTGCGATGGCACATCGTTGTCCAAAATCAGAATTCTCTGTTCGTGAACAAAAAGAAACTATACAATTTTTTTTCACTTTTTATTCTAGAAAAAAAGAGGAATTGGTTGAATATGCAAATCACCCTTCCTTAGTTCTTTTTGGATCTTTGCCGTCCAATGTGGCTTCTCAACTAACATTATAATATAAATCATTATAATATAATTATTAATCTTTGTAATATTATTAAAATATTGGTTTAAAAATCATTGTTGTGGTTTATCTGCCAACAGGATAAAATTGGGTCTATCTGCCAATAGGATAAAATTAAATTATTAAAATATTGATGATCTATTCCGTTGTAATTCTAATAAGAATCCCGGAGATTACATAATGCTTACTCTTAAGCTGTTTGTTTACACAATAGTTATTTTTTTTGTTTCTCTCTTTATCTTTAGATTCCTATCGAACAATCCAGGATGAAATCCTGGGCGTAAAGAATAGTGATGAAAAAAGATTAGAAAGTAGGTTTTGTAAAAGGGCCTATTTTTATAGGTTTTGAGGAGTCATCTCAAGTGATTGAATGGAGAGAGAGGGATTCGAACCCTCGGTACAAATAGTTTGTATAACGGATTAGCAATCCACCACTTTAGTCCGCTCAGCCATCTCTCCTAGATGGGAGATCTAAAATGAATATAGCATTTGACTAAATAAAGACCAACATTTGTGAGAATCCAATTGTATTTCTTTATTCCGTTCGAAACGATTTTTCGCTTTCTCTAGCCCGGCCAGTATCTGGCCAGGCCATTATCTTTCCTAGATAAGAATAATTGACCAAATTATGAAGAATACAGTGCTCTACCTAATCTGAAAGCTAAAATAATTGTTATAAAAGCAGTAAAAAGGGCTATCAAAATTTGACCCTCTGATATCATTTCTTTATTTCCTCTCCAATCACTTTTTTTATTATATAGATAATAGATAAGCACCTCTATATTTTTTTTTATTTTAATAATTCCAGCTGTTTCAGGCTATAATCTGGATGAAATGTTATAGATTGAAAATGGATAGATCATATTGGAAGGGTAAAAAAGAGGTTTCAAAAACTAAGAGTGGATCAAAATGATGAAAATGATCATAATTTTCATTTTCTATATCTTTCATAAAACTATGGTTCAAAATAACTTGAACCATTCTAAGGAATGTGTTAATAATCATAACAGCTATTATAAATGATTACTATAATAATACTTAACTAATAGGGTATTACTTTGAATATTGATTAAGGAGTGTTCTTACAAAAGTAAAAACTCTTAAGTTAAGGGGGGGGATTTGAAAGGAACCATCTCCTATGGAATTGAATTTTCGGGAATAGGGAAATATGATGATAGGAACTTGCATTAAATTTTTATTAGAATCTAATAATTACTTTTTTATTGGACAAAAGATCGATCTGTATGATACAATGAAATTGTGGCGGGTATAGTTTAGTGGTAAAAGTGTGATTCGTTCTATCATTATATTCACAGAGTTGAAGGCTCTCGTCTATATTTTGAAAAAACTCTATTTCTATAGAGGTTCCAAACCTCTCCTATGAATACCCTGGTTCAGGAAAGGAATTGTACACATTCTCGTAATTTGGATCTGGAATGATAAAAGGACCATATTTTCCATTCCATCCAAGATAGCGAAACAGAATGTAGAATATTTTCAAGGATTAGACCGATCTATCTAATCAAATCAATCAAAGATCCATGGATATCAAAATATTCTTTTTCATCGTAACTAAATGTTCGACTGCTAGAACAACAAAAGTTGGAGTAAAATAGCTACAAAACAGTGACTTTGGTTTACTTGAGTCATCGTTATTTTGTTTGAGCTCAGTGGAATTTGATTTCCTCTAGGATCACAATCAGTAGAAATAGGAAACGAAGTAATTAGAAAGATTATATAGTTATTCCAATATTCATATGTTTGAATCTTTCACAAATTTATGTTTGAATATTCATATGTTTGAATCTTTCGTATAATTAGAAAGATTATATAGTTATTCCAATATTCATATGTTTGAATCCCTGTAAATTTATGTTTACCTCTCTATTTTCTGGATTATTCGATTGGGTCGGTGGATCAGTAGATCCAGGCCCAGGGGGCAAGGGGCTTCAATCTCTTCTATCCCACGCCCAAAGTGGGCTAAAGATCATGTTATCTTTCACAAATGAAATCCTCATGATTGAATGGATTTGTCAAATCTGTTGTAATCTAATAAAAGCTAATTTTGACTCAGCTTTATCCGGAGCTTTAAGAATAAAGTAATAAAGTAAAAAAAAGGTACAATAGCGTATTGTCTAAATAGAAATAGATATTTTATTAAGTCCGTTGTTCATTATTTTTCAACGAATCATCGTGAATTCGTTGGATAGATCAGAAAGAACCTGATGGAGACTTCATTTTCTATTTTTTGATTAGAAGCGGGTTTTATCCGCTCAAGGAATCAAATGTATGTATGTAAAATATATTACATATATATATGTATATGTATATATATAATATAAGCTATTTGAACAAATAAATGAATTATGACGATAAGATCGAGTGAGTCAGATAGAGAAATTTATTTTTTTGAAAAATACAAAAAAGATTTTTTTGCCCAAGATCTAAAAAAATGGAATAAAAATGAAGCAAAATTTGCATTTTATCTATTCAAAGTTGTACATTAATCATATCTAGAAAAAATATAGGAAAATGTGTGAGGAAAAAAAGGATTCTGAATATATCGAAACAAAACCCGTAGAAGACAGATTCAATTCGGAACATTTTAAGCATTTGTAGTTTTTGTGCGAAAATTGTGAGACCCTTCTCTATAAGAAATCTTTAGTAGAACAAAAAGGTGTTTGTGCAGAATGTGGAGCTACTCTGCAAATGACTAGTTCAGAGCGAATTGAACTAGATCCTGAAGAGAATAAAATAAAAACAACATATCATGAATAAAGAAGAACGATAGAATATGGGATGGAATCCTATCGATTTCATATTTATTGTGACCTTTTTTCATCTTTTTTCTGCAAATACCAGATTGAAACCGATCAATACTAATACTAATCAAATATTTGTAAGATGAACAAGAAGGAACTCTTTTTCAGTCTAGGTACTGACTATTAGTCATGTATAAACACATTTTTATTTTATGAAATTTTCTATTGTAGATGAATAGTAGTTAGAACTTAATCGAAGATTAAACCAATTTGAATTCCTAAGATAAGAAATAATTGAATCTGTTAAAATGACATAGTGGCTTTTCATTCACTCAAAATTTGTGAGTATATACGTATGCAAAAATTGAAATTATTATTAATTTGTATTGTGGCAAGAGTTCGGGTTTATATTATAAAATATGAAATGATCATTTCTAAAATATGTTTTAGAAGAACAACAAGGTGCAAATACATTATTTATTTCAATTTTCAATAATTCTAATTGGAGGAGTTGCATTAAAGTTTCTGTTCTTCAAATGTCCTTCACATCAAACTAATAAATAAATTAAAACCATATTATGGCGGTTCCAAAAAAGCGTACCTCTAAATCGAAAACAAAAAATCGTAAGAATGTTTGGAAGAAAAAAGCATATCGGGCTGCAACAAAAGCACTTTCTTATGTGAAGAGTGAGTATATTTACTCTGAGCTTGAGCTTTACGGTGATGGTGATTGGAAGATATTTCCTGTCAATTCACCGGACAGAAAAAAACCCTCGGGGTTTCCTTCCTCCATAGCAGAGGAGGAGAAGTACATAGCAGAAGAGAAGTATATGCCAGATATGACATGGCCCCCCGTAGATCTCTCCGTAGATCCCCCCGTAGACCCCCCCGTAGATCCCCCCGATGCGTAACATCAGCAAATAGAGTACACCTCTCTAAGACCCTAGAGAGGAGCAATCCGAATCTTTTTATCTCTTGGAAGTAGAAATACTTGGGAGGATGGTCGGACAGAAGGGACGCGGTTCTATAATTAGTTCCACTACAGCCCTTCTCTTTGACCTCTTTTAAAGATGGGGAATTTATAAATCATTCCGTCATCCCTTTTTTTTGCTTTCCCAATGGAAAAGGATCAAAGTGCATCATTCTTTTTAATAATCCCGGAAAAACTCCAACATTAAATCTTGCTGGTAGCTTTCTTCTATGAAAGTTGCATTTTATTTATCTATGCCGAAGAGAAATTCGATCGAAACGTAGGAATATTTAATGTCAATTCGGACATTGAACAGAGAAAATACTCTTCTCTCAATATTAGATTAGCATTGACAATCTTGGGAAAATAGTCTAATATAGTGACTAAACAATACTAAAATGCTAAGCCGCCATGGTGAAATTGGTAGACACGCTGCTCTTAGGAAGCAGTGCTAGAGCATCTTGGTTCAAATTCGAGTGGCGGCATTATTGTTAATAAGATACAATGGGTTCAATCCCTTCCATATAAATTACTTATATCTATATCTATTACTTATGGAGTGCCTATATAGTCAATTACTATCATTGTTCAATCTATGTCAATATGATCGATGACATATCAATCGATTTTATCTTTCTCTTACGAATCCTATTTAAAATAAAATGAATAAATGGGTTTACTATGATATTTATAACTCTAGAACATATATCGGCTCATGTCTCTTTTTATCTTACTTTTGTTGTCACTCTCATTTATTGGGGAACCTTAGTTTATAAAAGTCAAGAACTAAGTAATTTGGGAGGAAAGGGCATGATATTGACGTGTATTTGTATAACGGGAGTATTAGTTACTCATTCACTCTATTCGGGACATTTACCATTAAGTAATTTGTACGAGTCATTCATGTTCCTTTCATGGACTTCCTCCATGATTCATATAGCTATAGAAGTACGGGGCCAGGATGTTTGGTGGTTAGGTGCAATCACCGCACCAAGTGCTATGTTAACTGTAATGCCCCGCCTCGTAACCCTAGAGGAAGTTGCAATTCACTACTTAAATGTACCAATTTTTTTTTGTTTAAGTATAAATAACATGAAGATAATACATATTGCCAACAACCTCTAAGGCCACAAGACAAGGATTACTTAAAAAAAAAAACCCAAACAACAACCGACATTAAAATAGACTGAAACATTATTCACTTAAGGAAATGAGACAACATACATTCCATACAATTAAACTTACAACAAAGGAAAATAAATACCTCAAGATTCCAATTAACATTTAAACAACAGATTACATCACTCATTCCCTGAATGAGGCAATTCCAACCAAATGATTACATAATACAAATTCCACCTCGATAACAAATGAGGGGTAATAAAATAGAGATCAACTGAAAAGAACAAAGCCAGAAAAGCAACAACATCCAACGAGCTCTCCATCTGGAAATCATGAACATGAAGAAGAACCAACGAAAAAAGATGCACGCCACCCGACCACGTGGAACCCAAAGGCCCCACTCCCTCCGTGCTAGGAGATAGTAACAAAGATTTCCTAGACAAGACCATCTACCACTAGACACAGGCTTACACAAAAACTAAATTGAAACAACTACAATCACAAAGCCACTTAACATCTACAAACACAATGCCATTTAGCCACTACAGCCACAACATCACTTAACACGCGGTTACAATGCTTCCAAAGAACAATGATCATGTACATCGCACAATAACTGAATAACTGTCAACATAGGAAGAGTGTCATGCATAAATTTCCATGAGTTACCCTGGCTCAACCTTCCTAGGCTACCGGACCCCCATCCTAGGTTACCCTGGCTTGCCTCTACTAGCCGCCGGACCCTCACGCAAAACTATGCGTCCCATCTCATCTCGAGCCTTATCATTCACTTGCTTCATGAGAGAGGCATTCATTATCTTATTAGTGTGAAAGATTCCCATTAATTCATTTAAATTATCACTTAATTATACTCTAGGTGAGTTACCCTGGCGCCCCTTTGTGTGTCGGACCCCCACCAAGAGCCACTCTCCTATCGACAACACATAACTCAACCACGGCCATGGGTAGACAATGCACTGACACTTATCACAAATAATCAAACACCTCAATAGGTAACACATCACTACAGATGCCCAAAACTGAAACCCAAGCATGCACTACCCAAGGCTATCACCAGGTTGACTAACATGATGACATCCCACATAAAGAACTGATGACAAGACTCAACCTTAAACCACAAGGTCACACAACCCGTTCAAAGGACCAGGTATCCACTTAAGCTTACGCAACCACAATCCAAGATAGACAAAGCAAATCATAAGAGTCATAACATCATCTCAAGAAAACACTGCTGGAAGGCTTACATAATCATCAAGACCAAAACGAATTAAAGACGAAATTAAAGAGACCCTAGCCTCAAGGCACAAAACCCAGAACAACCAAGGTACACCCACAATCAAACAATATTACCCATACTGAGAATACACGAAAACACCACTAGAAAACATTCTAAGTAATTAAACAGGCTAATATTAGGATTTCTTAAATCCAAACCATGCGATGAAACATTGTATGAAGTCAATTCGAATGAATACCATTACTCAATTTTCTCAACAATAATCATAGTCACGACACTTAAATAATAATTCACTAACATTTAAAACAATTTACTTAATCTAAGTTGACCATTAACTCCAAAGCAAAACATTTAATATAAGGATTAAGACATTTATTTTGAATCCGTTAAACTCATCTCATCTTAAAGCCATTAATTAAAAATACTCTTTCTACTAAAATACCTTAATTATATACAATATAATTTTCCGATCAAGCATATATTTTAAATGTAAACAAACAACCATGGCCTAAATCTACTCATTTTAAATCACAACTTCCCATAACGATTTAACTGAACTTACAAAATATTTTTAAAACCACACATATAAAATTATACGTGAATACATACTATGCATGCATTTTTTAAACATTCAATTTAATTACTATTTAAATATTATATTAATATTATATATATAATATATATCATATATTATTATATATATATATTAATATTAATATATTATTAAATAATAAATTTCTAAAAGTTACAATTAAAAAATAAAATATAATAACACAAACCCACGGTATTCGTGGGACTCCCACGAGGCCCTAACTGGCCGCGTGGATTGTGTGAGCTCCACACAGTCCGTGGCCATTACGGCCGCGACCTGTGTGGCTACACACAGCCCGCGATTTGTTCGGCCGCGGTCTGTGTGGGGTTCACACAGCCTGTGGCCCTTGGTCGCGGTCTGTGTGTTCCTCACATAGTCCGTGGCCCATGGCCGCGGTCTGTGTGGTGGCGGTGGGGTTTGACCTCCCACCCCACAACCAACAAAATAAAATAAAATTTAATAATATTTTATCCTGCGTTTAAACATGGCGATAAAATACAGGGCAGACCCCTGGTTTTACCCAAAATACTAAATTTCAGTTATAACAAATATATTTGTATATATATTTGTGGGTATATCCATGTATTGAAATACATGGGTATATTCACAATTATATATACCCAGATTTTGATTTCATGTTCAAATTGTGAAAATAATCTATCTAACCCATTTCAAGAATAGAATTTTATTTCAAACAACAAGATGGGTTTTCAAAAACTAGATTAACAATGGAGTTTTCTTTATTTATTTATTTTTTTCTATTTCTTGGTGCAAATTCCTTGTTTAGTTTCCATTCCCAAATCCATTTATAATTTTGCAAATATGAGAGCTTTTCCATAAATTTCATTGAATCTAAAATAACATTTTCAATCATATAACCTCATTCAAAAGAAAGCAAGAAGTAGAAGAAAGAGTGATGGAACCTTGTGTTTCCTCCAAATTTGGAAGCTTCAACAATGGAGAATACCAAGCCCTCCTTCAATTCCACAATTCTAGTCTCCTCCAAACTCTCCACCAAAATCAAAACCAAGGATCCTTCCAAGAATTCCAAACCAAGTTTTTGCTCTCCCCATTTTTTTTCCAATTATGAAAAAGATAATTCAAAAACAGAAAATCCCTTTTCCTTATGCAATCCTTCCCTAAATTTGTCAAAGCCCTAAAATGGACTCACCCACCAAAATTTATTGCTAAATTAGATATTTTTATTTTTTTGAAATTTAATAAAACAATTTCATTTTCCAAATGCATTTTGCAACAATATTCTTTTAAATAAGATTCATTATAACCCAAAAGTTAATTAAATTTCTTTAACCAATTGAATTTATCAATTCACCAATTTAAATTCTTTTCAACTTTTATTTCTAAAAGTAAAATGTAAAGCATAATTCTATTTTTTTTGATTTAATCCAAAAAATCTAAAGATGCCAACCCAACCAAATTGATTTAATTTAACCCTATTAATTTAATTAGTCAATTAAATAAATCTAATTCACAATCAGATTATTTTATTAATTAAATTAAATTAATTAATTAATCACCCATTTTCCAACATTTCAAAAAAAACGAAACAATCATCACTTATAATTTTCAAAAGCCATTTAATCACTTTTATCTTACAATTAACCACATTTAATCATTAATTAAACTACGCAGGTCATTTAATAAACTTCAACTTGAAATTAATAAACACTCAAGGGAAAACTGAACAAGTTAAAACAACTGACCCCGATGACAACCCAACAACACGCTATGACTAGGGTGATGACTTGGTTCGAAAAACCTAGCTACTATCTCCCAATTAATTTTCGTTGGTCAATGGACACGCTCAGACCTGGAAACCAGGTGGAGTCGATGTCATGTACCTACCAACCTTCAACAAAGAGCATGTTGAACGTGCATATATACATAATATGATCCATCACACCGTGAAGAGGAAATCTCGGAATCGTAGGGCACTCACAAGCGAGTGATACAACCCCGTCCCCTTCACCAATACAATATCACTAACTGACAAGGCTAACATTATTAACATAATCAAAGCATAAAGCATCATTAATTCACATGTTAACATGATCAAAGCATAACATAGGAAAACATTGCCTGATTAACAAAGCACAAAAAGGAGGGGTGTTACATTAACTCATGGTTTTGCTACTTTAGGTCTTCCGGATAAAATGTAGCAATCTGCAATGTTAGTACCCGCTTTACAATCTCATTGGTTAATGATGCATGTAAGTATGATATTGCTCAGTTATGAAAATCTTTTATGTGGATCCCTATCATCGATATCTTTTTTGGTCATTACGTCTGTAATGCCCCGTCTTAATAACCTAAGAACGTTGCAATTGTGTTATATAGGTGTAATAATTTTTTTTTAAAAGTATTAATATTATGTTAATTAGTTGCATACATTCTTAGGTTAAACGACATTACACTACTTTGAGTTTTCCATAAGCGAATTAAGTATTTCGCATTGCTCATATTAAATCATAACATAAGGTAAACATTGCTTAAGAATAAAATTTCCATTCAAGAAATAATAAAGTACAAACATTTTTCCATACATTGCATTGATATGATATTACATTACTCATCCAACTGATGAGGTAGTTCAAATAACAGTTACATTTACAATTACATTGTTCACCTCTTATACATATGAGGGATGTTTTCAAATACATGTTTACAATATACAATGATGAAAGTATAGAAGAAATCCATGTGCGAGCTCTCCATCCATGAAGCGCTCAATGCTACGATCAAACTGGGGACCCAACGGAGTAAGGTGTGCGTTCCACCTAACCATGTGGTACCCATAGGTCCACCCCCCTGTGCTAGGAGATAGTAATAAGGCTACCTAGACCTAATCTACTAACCCTAGACACTAGTACAAATAAACTATTGGTTACATTGCTTCCAGATTTTGACAATTGATTTGAAACACAAACACAAGGTTTAACTGTTATTCTAGGTAAAGTGTCATCACAGCGATGCAATGGTTACCCTGGTGTTTCTTCCTAGGTCCCGGCCCCCAATCCTTGGGTTACCCTGGTAACCTCTTACGAAACCCTGCCCCTATTGCATACAGTTGCGGAATCAAATGTCTCTTAAGGAAACGAGACACCGATTTTTCCATTCCAGGCCTTCTCATCTTATACTCAAGACTATGGAAGCTCATGAGTCATAAGAGAGGCATGTACATCTTGTTAAGTGTTTTAGAACTAACTATTTTCCATATAATACAGAAATCAGATCTACAGTTTGCCCAATTTTCCAATCACATATCATAATGAAAATTATATAACTTCAAATAACAAGTTATTCTGTAACAAATATCTAAATTATTCAAAATATCTAATCTAGATATTTATTAATAAAATTCTTTTAAACTTATCATTTAAACAAGTAAGATAATTTTTAATTTAAATAACAAATAATAAATATATTTTTATTTTAATATATATATATATAAAATATATATATATATTAAATATTATAAATCGAATTAAATAACAGTTATACAAATTCACAATTTATACATTTATATAAATTCGAAAATATTTAATACCAATGAAAATTTCGCATTTAAATCCTAACTCTATTTTTTTTATATTTATAAAACATAGGGTTTCGGTTCACAGCCATGCGCGGCTTCCACAGTGATGTGGGCACGACCGTGGCCAGGGCTGCGCCCAGTAGCCCTTATGGCTGCTGTGCGCAGCCTTGCCAGCTGCGCCCAACACCAATATTGGTGGGGAGGGTTTCGGCCCTCCCCATTTTATTTAATTTTTTTCAAAAAAAATTTCACACGGAAATTCTTTTGGAGTACGCCGGCGGAAATTATTCCATACGGCGATTTCAAAAATAAATACCAGGTTTTAAAATATAAATTTTAACAAATTTTAACAGCAAATTTTTACAAAAAGAATTTTCAATAACAAATCACCAAGAAGATCAAGAATTTTAACTTTTAAGAAAATTCTTTTCCAATAACAAACTACAAATTACACCAGTAAAATACCTGTAAGTTGAAGATCTTGAACGTTGAAGAAAATCTTTGTCTGTAGAACACAGTCCTTCCAAAACTCTTTAAAGTACCAATTCCAAGGAAGCTTAAATCAACCACCAAAAATTCTCCAAAGAAATAACAGCGCCAGAGAGAACAAATTCCTAAGAAATTAGAATTTTTTTTTCACTGAGAAAGAATTTAATATTTATATATATTAAATATTATAAATTGAATTAAATAACAGTTATACAAATTCGCAATTTATACATTTATATAAATTTGAAAATGTTTAATACCAATGAAAATTTTGCATTTAAATCCTAACTCTGTTTTTTTTTATATTTATAAAACATAGGGTTTCGACTCGCAGCCATGCGCGGCTTCCAAAGTGATGTGGGCACGGCCGTGGCCAGGGCTGCGCCCAATAGCCCTTATGGCTGCTGTGCGCAGCCTTGCTAGCTGCGCCCAACACCAATATTGGTGGGGAGGGTTTCGGCCCTCCCCATTTTATTCAAATTTTTTTTAAAAAAAATTTCACACGGAAATTCTTTTGGAGTACGCCGGCGGAAATTATTCCGTACGGCGATTTCAAAAATAAATACCAGGTTTTAAAATATAAATTTTAACAAAAACAATTTGGATATATATATATACTTATAAATTAATTTGAGTTTTCACAGAAAATTTTTCTACAAATTCAATAAAGTTTCCATAGAATTTTCTACAGTAGATCTGGAAAATTTACTGTATTTTAAACAAATATTTTTCTCAGAATCTTCTAATAGTAAAATTGGGAAATTAAACCACATAACTGTTTCTTTATCAAAGAAATTACTCAATCAGCAAAATTCTTCACTAAAAAGGTTATTTTCCCTAATTTCTTTTCTAAAAGAAAATTTATAGAGAATTTCAATTTCAATCTTTTGATTAACTACAATCTTGAAATTTCTTACATACCATTAACAAATTTCAACAACAAATTTTTACAAAAAGAATTTTCAATAACAAATCACCAAGAAGATCAAGAATTTTAACTTTTAAGAAAATTCTTTTCCAATAACAAACTACAAATTACACCAATAAAATACCTGTACGTTGAAGATCTTGAACGTTGAAGAAAATCTTTGTCTGTAGAACACAGTCCTTCCAAAACTCTTCAAAGCACCAATTCCAAGGAAGCTTAAATCAACCACCAAAAATTCTCCAAAGAAATAACAGCCCCAGAGAGATAACAAATTCCTAAAAAATTAGAATTTTTTTTTTACAGAGAAAGAATTTTTTTGCCAGTCCCCAGAAAATTTCCCCGAGGCAATTGAATAACCCCATACAAAATCCCTGATCCTCAATAACCTCCGTGAAATTTTTCAACAACCCCAATGTAATTATGGCACTCACACACATGTCGAGAAGTTGTTGAGAAGATATCTTCTCCACTTCTCGACAATTTTTCCATTTCAAATATTTACATGCAAATAATTAATTTATTTAAATTTAAATTTTAAAACTCAATTCACATGCATCTTATTTTAATTTATTTTCTAATTTTCTAATTCATTTAAATACAATATAATTTATACACTTAATAATTTAACGTAATTAATTAATTT
Organism: Sequoia sempervirens; assembly: GCA_007258455.2. NCBI lineage: Eukaryota > Viridiplantae > Streptophyta > Pinopsida > Cupressales > Cupressaceae > Sequoia > Sequoia sempervirens. Next base: position 59,647 of record VDFB02218320.1, on the reverse strand, counting down.
ATTTAATTAAAATAGTTTAATCTTTTAAAGACCAACTATTTAACCAAATAAACTAACTAATATATTAAATTATCAAATAAATAAATTTCAATCATATTTAAATATTAATTTAAATAATCAATAATTAAAACACAATAATTAACATTAAAATAAACCAATATTTACCCTTTTCAAAATAATTTAACCAATAGAAACACAATACAACCTATGACTCAAAACTGAAAACTGACAACGTACTAAAACCAAGGTTAAAGACTGGACCAGGATAAACCTAACTACTATCTCCCGTTCAACATTTCCATTGAGTCTTGACATGCTCAAACCTGATTACACAGGTGGAGTCGGTGTCATGTACCTGCAAATCCTGCAACCGAGCAAACAACATGCATACATGTATATATATATATATATATAAAGCATTAAACAAACACACCGTGCGGAGAAAATCACAGATATCGCAGGGCACTCGCAAGCGAGTGATGCGATTCTGTTCTCCACACCAATACACTCATAGAAAACTGACGAAATAAACGTTGTTAGTCCATCATAAGCATGTGCATATCCATAAACAACTGAAAGTAAACATCTACACTAAATCATATCATGTCTAAAAACAATAAACATCACACAAAGTATCATCATGTCACAGAATAATCCACCATCGCTCAAAACCAGGGATCAAAGTATCCAACAAAACAACATAGGTCTAACAGTATGAAAAAATATCAACAGAAAGCATAAGCATAAACGGAGGGGTACTACAACGTCCCAAATAAATCAAAAGATTATTCTTAATATGAAGAATTCCTTTTTATTCAATAAAAATCGGTATTCACACGACCAAGAAAAAAAGGAATTGAAAAATTCTTTTTGCTTTCCATTTATAAATTATCGGAAATGGGTATTTACTCACCAATTAGACCAATTGAGTTATCGTGCCATTGGTCTAGGATTTTCTCTTTTAACTATAGGTATACTTTCCGGGGCAGTATGGGCCAACGAAGCATGGGGATCTTATTGGAGCTGGGATCCAAAAGAGACTTGGGCACTAATCACTTGGATTATATTTGCAATTTATCTACATACCAGAATAAATAGGGGTTGGAAAGGAGAAAATTTGGCAATTGTAATTGCCTATTCATTATTTTAGAGTATTGGAAATTATATTTGCAATTTATCTACATTATTTTAGAGTATTTTATTTATATAAACCTTTTTCTTACTAACTGAAAAAACTAGGATTTGCCCTTATATTCTTAAAATGGCAGGGAATAGGCTGAAATTATCAGATGAACTTCTAATTACAAAATCAACTTGATCATTAAATTAGAAGTTCATTTTGTACCATGTAATATACATTTTCATTCTCAGAAAATGTCGTTTAAACATGCGTAAATAAAAAAAATATTTGTCATTCTGTTCTATTTAAGTTATAATATAACAAAACATGAGCACAAATAATCTAATCTCGATACTTAATTGAATCGAGAGAACCTCACTATTTGCGATTCTTTCATCTAAAAGATAGTGTGAGCAGAGCATAATAACTGTTTATTGTGCATCCAGCAGGAATTGAACCCGCGACTTCCCAATTATGAGTTGGGTGCTTTTACCATTCAGTCATGGATGCTATGATAAAGCAGAACTAAAAAAAGTTAATTTTATTATAGACTAGCCAAATAAAGCATTCAAATATTAACTATAAGACGTCAGTATCGAATACTAGATTCTTTACCTGCCTAAATATTATAATTATAATTTATTTTAAATCTTATAGTTAACTATTAATTTTAGCCAATATTATAATTATAATTTATTTTAAATCTTATAGTTAATATTTAATGCTCCTAGCCATGAAAAACATAACTATTTATATAATATCATAAGTTATAATATTATTTATTCATAATATAGCTTATTCTGAATTATTGTTGGCAATAATTCCGGGTTGTCCTCTAATAGTGTTATATTGCCTTAATTTAATCTAGAATCTATACAATAGGGTTTCTCATAACACTTAAACGTAGCGATTAAGGAATTTTTTATAATTTATTATATTATAAAATTAACTATTATTATTATGATTATAATATTATAATGATTAATATTATAATAAATTATAATCATTATATACTATTAATAATAATTAATAGTATTTTCCACAAACCTCTTTGGGACGAGTAGTCTCTTCCGTGCAGGTCCAAATGTTCAGTAAGTCTTTTAATTCGACTAGTTAAATAACATACTTGAGATTCAACAGATCCTCTTTGTTCTCTAGGAATCAAAGAGGGGCGAACGGACAAATTTTTGATCATAAAAAAAATATTCCAAAGTTCAATATTATTTATTTAATTTAGAGTAAGAAAAAAGAATGAGATCCATTTCTTTTTGTTCATGGTCTATATATTCCTACGTTTCGATCGAATTTCTCTTCGGCATAGATAAATAAAATGCAACTTTCATAGAAGAAAGCTACCAGCAAGATTTAATGTCGGAGTTTTTCCGGGATTATTAAAAAGAATGATGCACTTTGATCCTTTTCCATTGGGAAAGCAAAAAAAAGGGATGACGGAATGATTTATAAATTCCCCATCTTTAAAAGAGGTCAAAGAGAAGGGCTGTAGTGGAACTAATTATAGAACCGCGTCCCTTCTGTCCGACCATCCTTCCAAGTATTTCTACTTCCAAGAGATAAAAAGATTCGGATTGCTCCTCTCTAGGGTCTTAGAGAGGTGTACTCTATTTGCTGATGTTACGCATCGGGGGGATCTACGGGGGGGTCTACAGGGGGATCTACGGAGAGATCTATGGGGGGCCATGTCATATCTGGCATATACCTCTCTTCTGCTATGTACTTCTCCTCCTCTGCTATGGAGGAAGGAAACCCCAAGGGTTTTTTTTCTGTCTGATGAATTGACAGGAAATATCTTCCAATCACCATCACCGTAAAGCTCAAGCTCAGAGTAAATATACTCACTCTTCACATAAGAAAGTGCTTTTGTTGCAGCCCGATATGCTTTTTTCTTCCAAACATTCTTACAATTTTTTGTTTTCGATTTAGAGGTACGCTTTTTTGGAACCGCCATATTAAAAAGAAATATTTTAATTTCTACTAAAATATATATAATAAGAATATTAACTTATAAGGATTCATAGATTAATCATTATAATATTAATTATAATGAATAGTACATGATATGATGATAAATACAATTAATTTAATTAATTAATAAATAATAATTAGATATATTAATTAATCAATAATATAATAAATAATTATATATTATAATGATTAATATATACTAATCATTAATATATATTGCTTCTATAATTTAGTTAATTATAATTAATTTAATTAATTAATAAATAATAATTACTATCCGGGAATATGATTGAAGCTCTTATAATCTTATAATAACGAATTAATTTATTATAATATTAACTTATATATTAATCATTATTATATTAGTTTATCTATTTGCCAATAAAAATGCTAACCTACTAATTAAAGTTTTTGACACATATTGTTCCCTTGGATGAACAATCCTGCAATAGAGTTTTTTCTTGGAGTAGCTCTCCAATTGCTGAATCCTGCCCTTTTTGGTAAATCTGTGTTTTCGAGATTAGTCAACATGATGTTGTTTAGGTATAGTGGCAACCTCTTATTTCTGCTAAGTACCGCAGCTGGATGGTTAAGCGGCCAAATCCTATTTGTAAAAATGACAAAAATCTTCTGTTCACGTGTTGAAGGAAATACACCTTTAAAATTAGGAAAGAAAAGGCATTTGTTCGCTTTCACTTTCCAAGTGATTTTCTTTGGTTACTTTATGCTGACATGTTATGGGAGATGACCATCATTGGTCCTCACTAAATGGAATGACCAAAGATCCTTTATTCAGGGGCCTCTAGAAGAAATAGAAGAGGATTCTACTGAAGAATATGGCACTAAAAAAAAGAAAGCTGCGGATAGAATGGAAGCTAAGAAAAGAAAAAAAGCTTTTATTAATGAACCAGTTTCTATTGCTTCTCTTTCTAAGAAATTCATCAGAGTTTTTTCCTTAAAAGACTTGGATAAAGATACTGAAATAGAATCAGTTTTATCCAACATCATAATAAAACCATGGCCATTACTATTTTTTGATTCTAATCAATTCAACCTCCCCCAATGATATGTTGGCATGGGAAATTTCATTCTTCGCGGCCCTGTGAAGAATCAAGTCACTGAATATTTCTTTGATGTTTGTCTCAGTGATGGGCATCAAAGAATTTCTTTCACAACTCCACCCAGTATGTCTTTCTTTGCCAAAATGGTAAACTTGGGCGATCAAAGTCTTCATCCAAATAAAGATGCCCTTGATGAATGGCTAGTTACAAAGCTAAATAAAAGGTCTTATTTAGCTAAAGAGCTTGAAGACCGAGTGAGAGCTCTAAGCAATGGATCTCCTCTTGTAGATGTAATAGAAAAAAGAATAAGATTCGCGAGAACAGGAAGTGGAAAGCCCCTTTCAGAAGTACATGATCCTTTACTGAGCGGGCCATTCCGTGGGTCGATGAATCAATTTAAATCACCATGGATGCTACCACCAGATGGCTCTACCGAGCGATTGCAAAAGAATAAAAAATCGCAATCGAACAACCATGATTCTACCAACCAACTGAATCGAATTTCATTCATTCGACCGGAAAATAAGAGTAAACTCGTTCATCGAAATGAGAAAATAAAAATTATTTTCAAATGGTGGCTCGATAGAATTCGTTTATTCTTATTAGAAGAAAAGGAAACAAGAAGATTTTTGGATGAAGCTACACTGAAAGATCTATTAATAAGATTTGAATCTATCTATCCGAAAGATTCATTGGAATATGTTTTGAAAACATTGGCCCCAGTGTCTCTAAACACAAGGATAGAAAGGGAAATCGCTTCTTGTGATAAAAGAATGTTTAATTATTTTTTATTGCATCTTTTCTTAGAAAGCACAGGCCCGAAATGGGAATTGCTTCTTAGTGTTCTTCCTACAGAACAGGCTTTGCTTTATGAACGATTCTTTTTAGTGAATTCGGATGAACTACCGAATTCTTGAGTATCTAAGCGAATTCCTAAAGAGATTTCAGACCAGGATCTTCCTTCTGAGAGCTTCTTTTTGCAAAGCAAATACACTTGAATTTTTAGATTATTTGCACCATCCTCGTTTCAATTATAAAAAAAGATTAGCTTCTTACATAGAAAGGATTCATATCAAAAATAAGAATATAACATATAGACAATTATTAAATTTAGTTCCCAATTTAGTTCCCATTCATAACAATCTGCTTTCTTTGTATATTGCTGAAATAAGAGCTGTGTACTCAGAGAAAGAAACTATCTCACTCATAAAGTCACAAGTCAATATATTATTGGATAAATATTTACGTGACCAAGCGTTAATCCATGATTCTCATCAATCGTCTAATTTACTTCATAAATTAAATTTATTGATTGATAGTAATATAGAAATTTCGATTAGAGATCTTTCTAAATATCCTTTAATAAGGCCACAAATTGTCAATTTTGACAAAAAGTCTTGCCATCCTTTTTTAAAGACCTCTGACCAGTATTCTAAAGACAAAAACAGTTTTAGTTCAAACATAGATCTTATTCAAACTCAATTCTTTTTTATTTTAAAAGAAATTAAAAGAAATCTAACAAGAAATTTCTTTTAATATTATTATCCATGTACGAACCTAAGTGGTATATAGCAATAAGAACTTAGATTATAATGATCTATATATCTATAACATAATTAGGATATATTTTTAAATCGTTTATATTATTAATATACTATTATGTATAGAGTATGGTATAATACTTTGATCTATTTTATTATAGCTATAACTAATAGAAGACATATATATATATAATTTATTTCTAGTAAATATTTGGGTATTAGAAATCTCGATAAGAAGAAGAACCTAAGATAAGTCTTTATGAGTATAATAAATAAACACGTACACTTAATTAGTTAACTCATTGTTCCTTACTGTTCTTGGTTCAAATAAGTTCCACCATCATGGTTTTCTTTTGTGAATCTCAATAAGAAGAAGAACCTAAGATAAGTCTTTACCTAAGATTATTATTTAATACAGCTATTTGCGCAAGTGTTCTACGATTTGTAAACAACTGCCTTTTGTATAAAAAATGTATAAATTGATTATAGGAGACTCCATTAGCACGGGATGCTGCATTAATCCGAGTAATCCACAAACGACGAAAATCTCTCTTCTGCTTAATTCTATCTCGGTGAGCGGAAACTAAGGCTCTCATCTTCTGTTGGTTAGCAGTCCTAAAAAGTTTTGAATGGGCTCCCCGAGAGCTTGATACAAATGCGAGAATCTTTTTTCGACGTTTTTTAGCTATATATTATCCAATATTAATGAATTATTAAAAACTATGAAATATTCAGTTATTATAATAGATTATAATATAATATATTCAATTAAAAACTCTGTAAAAATTGTATATTAGTTTGTTATATATTAATCTATTTATCTATTATAGTCGTTAAGATTATATTATATATATATATATAAGCTTTATTAATGAATAGTGACTCTGTAAATGTAATAATTTATTTCTAAATAATATTTTTTAATAATAAGAAGAAATAAATCCTATATTATGTCTTCTATATATCTGCAAAAATGTAAATATTATAATTATTAAGTCTATGTATCTGGTTGAAATAAGATTGAGCTAAATTATGGTCAATTAAATATTTGTGGTTTATTAAATTTCAGATCCTAATGAGTCATTCTTTCTTTTGTTCTCATTGATTTTTGAAAAAATCGGGGAAGAGTTATGATTATGGTTACTACGGAGAAGGACCTCATGATGGTAAGTATGGGTCCTCATCATCCATCAATGCATGGTGTTCTTTGACTTATTGTTACTCTAGATGGTGAAGATGTTATTGACTGTGAACCTATATTAGGTTATTTACATAGAGGGATGGAAAAAATTGTTGAGAACCAAACAATTGTTCAATATCTTCCCTATGTAACACGATGGGATTATTTAGCTACTATGTTCATAGAGGCGATAACGGTTAATGCACTAGAAAAATTGGAAAATACTCAAATACCTAAAAGGGCTAGCTATATCAGAGTGATTATGCTAGAGTTAAGTCATATAGCTTCTCATTTGTTATGGCTTGGACCTTTCATGGCTGATATTGGTGCGCAGACTCCTTTCTTTTATATTTTAAGAGAGAGGGAAATGATATATGATTTATTTGAAGCTGCCATGGGCATGCGAATGATGCATAATTATTTCCGTATTGGAGGAGTAGCTATAGATTTACCCTACGGTTGGATAGATAAATGCTTAGATTTTTGCTATTATTTCTTTCCAAAAGTGACAGAATATGAAAGGCTTATTACACGCAATCCTATCTTTTTGAAATGAGTGGAGGGAGTAGGCATTATTAGTAGAGAAGAAGCAATAGATTGGAGTTTATCAGGACCCATGCTACGAGCTTCTAGAATCCAATGGGATCTTCGTAAAGTGGATCATTTAGATCTCAACCAATACTATTGTTTTTATGGCTACACAAACCATTGATGATACTTCCAGAACCGGACCAATACGAACTATTGTAGGAAATTATTTAAAACCACTTAATATAGAATCTGGTAAAGTTGCTCCCAGATGGGGAACTACTCCTTTTATGGGTATTGCAATGGCTCTATTTGCAGTATTCTTATGCATTATTCTGGAGATTTATAATTCTTCCATTTTATTAGACTGAATTCTAGTTAGTTGGGGCTAGAAAAACTAGAAAATCCGCCCCCGAGTTCATCCAAAACAAAAAGAATTAAGAAAGAAAAATTTTTGAATAGCTTTCATTTTTAGGTTATTACGTTTCGGTAAGATGAAAAATTATTAGAAATATCAAGCCATAACAAATTTGTTTTAGTTTTTTATTTCATCGATTCGATTCGTTCTCGATGGAACAACTCTAATCTTTTTCATTTCTTCCATACCCGTTGAAAATGATTCTTTATGCGCTTCTCTATATAAGATCGCACAGCAGTAAAATACATGAAATGAACATATAATAAGAGAAATAAAAACGGATAATAAGAAAACAACCATGACACAAAACGTGTATAATAAAAAAATCTTATATGATTGAAACCTATTGATAAATTTATTGGACCTAGACGTAGACGCATTATATCTCCCCCCTTTTTAATAAATTTAAAGCACGTTTAAAATGAGAAATTTTTGCCTGAACAGTTTCCGTAGGTTGAGCTCCTAATTCGAGAAAATGAACAATATCACTATAAATTAAACTAGTTTGATTCTTATTCATTGGATCATAAAAACCCAATTTCTGAAGAGCTCTTCCTTCCCTTCGAGACTTAACGTCAATTGCAACAATTCGATAGGTAGCTCATTGGGATAGATAGACAAGATACCCCCTTCTATCCCCCCTGGAAAACGTATATGAAGGTTTATCCTCATACGGCTCGAGTAATAATTGAATTGTTTAAATAGGATCTCCCTATCTATAGAACAGATAGATAATATTAGATATCTTAGCCCTTTTACTTATTAAGGAGAATAACAGATAGAATTTGTACTCTTAGCTCAAGTATGCTTGAGTTATCTTAAAAAATAAGAAGATATTGTTAAAAGAGTAGAACATTTCCACTTTTTGAGCCGTCTTTCATCTATTTTCTCTCTCCATTTTATGTGAAATAATATCTCAATCCATTATATGGATCAAATCGTTTGATCGAAAATAGAATTTTCTTGTTCTGAGATCTATTTTTCTGAATCATTAGGTCCGAGCTGTACTCTGGTGGTTCCCGTCCTTACGGAATGATAGCAACATACATTTCGCTATTTTCCACGTTGAGCAATAGGAATGTTTGATCCTTATAGAATTGGATCAAGTTTTCTCGAAATCTTTCCGAGTTATTCTAGTTCGCTATTCTTTTTTTTTTTTTTAAGCTCAATGTATTTTTACAAAATGGTTATAGCTCGTTGATTTAATTTACATTAACCCTGGATTCTGCCCCTAATTGAAAAATAAATTGATTGGTCAAGCTCCATTATTAAACATATCTTTTTAAGGAGATAAATGTTGAGCTAAGAGCATCTTCGAGTCAAAATGGCGGATGTCATAATCCACAGAACTAATCATGTCGTTCAAGTCGCACGTTGCTTTCTACCACATCGTTTTAGACGAATTTTTATCATAAGATAGATCTCTTTATCTGATCCAAAATGGATATGTAATTATGAATAGTCATTAACTCAATTTCTACAATACATTTTTAGAATTATTTGTTCTAGTTAGCTAGGTATTCAACGCTTCTTTAGCTGCGTACATTACTTCGACAGTAATGGTTTCAATCCCCTTTTGTCGTGCAAATTTATCAGTATTTCTTTCTACCTTTTCTCTGGCAAAACGAGGAATTTTACTTAATTCTAGTTGACTTTCAGGATTCCAAACTAGGTCTATATCCGTAGACAATGATTTGGATATTATTTCTTTAGTATCATGACCACCAAAAATATCTAGAAGATGGTCCTCCATACCCAGAGCAAATGAGTTATAAATTAGATCAGCTATTTGATTAGTACCTTCGTAACCTAGAAAGGGTCGGTATCCCAAGGGAAAATTTTGTATATGAACTGGTGCAGAAATAACTCCACAAGGAATATCAAGACGTTTACCAATATGACGTTCCATTTGAGTACCAAATATTGCAGATGGTTCCATGTGAGCGATCATATCTCCTACCTCAGCATGATCATCTGTGATAAGTATTTCATCGCAGAAACCTTGGATTTGCTCTTTGAACCATTCCGCATCGTGTTTACAATAAGTACCTGCACAACTCACACGAATCCCCATCTCTCGAACAAGTATTTTAGTTATTGAAGCAGCATGAGTTGTATCACCAAAAACGACTGTTTCTTTGCCCGTTAAATTCTGACAATCAATAGATCTTGAAAACCAAGCAGCTTGGGAAACAAATCGAGTTTGTCCGTCGATATAAGGTTCATAATCCACTCTTTTACCCGATAAACTAAGAGCCAAGGTATTCACATTTTTTTGAATCTGGCGGATCCACTCCGCCATATCTACAGCTCCCATGGGGGCTGTAGATATGTAAGACATCCCATATTCTTTATTTAAATACATCGCTGTCATTAAACCCACTTCACGATAAGGAATTAAATTGAACCAAGCTTTTGGTAAATTTTGAAGATCTTCTACAGATCCTCCTTCAGGAATTATTTGATTAATTTCGATGTCCAGATCTCGTAATAAACGTCTTAACTCACGACAATCGTGTTGATTATGAAAACCCAATGTAAAAATTCCAATTATATTGACAGAAGGCGCATCGGTTAGAAATTGATCCCATTTTTCTTGTCTATGACATCTATCTAAATAATATCGAACAACCTGTTCTAAAGTTCTATCCGCTGCCTGAATTTCATTTACTTGATAATGATCAACATCTGCAAAAATGACGTCGGAATCAGAAATTATGGATGCTCTATTCACAAAGTTCTGCAAATCTTCTTGCAAAATACTAGAGGTACATGTAGGTGTCAATATGATAAGATCAGGATGTTCCTCCTTATCTTTCCGGAGAATATTATCCACAACTCTTTCTTGAGATCCACGTGCTAGTACGTGACGATCTACTATGCTAGCAGTTGCAGCAGTAAAATCTCTTTCGCGTTCTAACATAGAACGCATTACATTAAAATAATCATCTCCTAGAGGAGCGTGCATAATGGCATGCACATTTTTGAAAGAACTAGCTACTCGTAGGGTTCCAATATGAGCAGGACCAGCATACATCCAATAGGCTAATTTCATAAATTAGACTTTATCTCTATCTTAATTTGATCTGTATTCCCATCCTACACCACAAAAATATCCCTTTCTCTATTTAGATCTTATTGAAATCATATTTCCGTTCTATAAGTATAGTCTACGAAAGGATGAGAAATCAAAAAGAATTTTTTTCTTCTTATTTTTTTTCCGATTTTTCGAAATAATACTGTTCCACCTGGGACGGAAGGATTCGAACCTTCGCAATAACAGGACCAAAACCTGCTGCCTTACCGCTTGGCCACGCCCCATTGGTGTTGTTTTATTTTAATCAATTAATAGAAATTGAAGCAATGTTTTATTGTAATCTGAATTGCATATTATAATTCGATTCGCTATAATTCTAGCGATTTCGAAGAGATCTTTTAATTTCACGCCAATAAGTATACGATTGCATACTGCATGCATATGAGCCTGCTTAGCTCAGAGGTTAGAGCGTCGCACTTGTAATGCGATGGTCATCGGTTCGATCCCGATAGCTGGCTCGTTTTTATTCGTTTCATTTCTTCCATTATCAACCATAGATTGTTAAAATCTATGAAATAGGGAAAAGACTCTTCCTTTTCTGATCGTCGGTCCGCCGGGTCTGTCGTGGCATGATCCGTTTCAACTAGAAACGAAATGAATGATTGAAACATTTCTTTTTTTCTCTCGACGATCTAAACAAAATTGAAAATAATTTGTTTCTCTATTTCTAGAGAAAATCATTCCAATATTCGTACTGTTTATATTATTCCTCTTTCCAACATTATTTGTTCATTTCTTGAAATAAGGAGTTTTTTATGTCCCGTTATCGCGGACCTCGTTTAAAAATAATAAATCGTCTCAAAATTTTACCAGGACTAAGTAAGAAAACACCCAACAGAAGTGAACAGCCTAGTAAAAAAAAACATTCTAAACCTCCTAAACCTTCTAAATATCCTGTCCGTCTAAAAGAAAAACAAAGATTACGTTTTCATTACGGACTTGCAGAGCGCCAATTACTTCAATATGTTCGTATTGCTAAAAGAGCCAAGGGATCAACGGGTCAGGTTCTATTGCAATTACTTGAAATGCGTTTGGATAATATCCTTTTTCGATTGGGTATGGCGCTTAGCATTCCTGAAGCCAGACAATTAGTCAACCATAGGCATATCCTGGTCAATGATCGTATAGTAGATATACCAAGTTATCGTTGCAAACCCCAAGATTTTATCTCTATAAAAGATAAACAAAGATTGAGAAATATAATTAATAAAAATATAGATAATTTCAAGAAGGATAAAATGAGGGTGCCACCCCATTTAAAGCTTATAAAAAAAAAATCACAATATAGTGGATTAGTTCACAAAATAATAGATAATAGCCGGATCGGTTTGAAGATTAATGAATTATTGGTCGTAGAATACTATTCCCGTCGAGTTTAAATGGAGAATGAAACTAAAGGATTTCTCCACATCTGTCCCTCTGTATGTTACATAACAATGTTATTGTCAATAACACATTGATTGATAATTTCTTTTTTTTTCAACTATTATTTTCCTTTGCCATACCGATATTCATTCGGAATAGAAGGAGATTGTGGGAGGATAAAATCATCCTAGTGGGTTTAGATCCATGAGAAAACGATGCAAAAAAGAATAAGACGAATATACGGAAAGAGAGGGATTCGAACCCTCGGTAAACAGAAGCCTACATAGCAGTTCCAATGCTACGCCTTGAACCGCTCAGCCATCTTTCCTACGCGATCTCTTCATTTGAATCGAAAAAATGAAAAGACTTACTTCCTTTTGCATAAGTAAAGTATTTTGGAAATCTGGCATAAAGACAAAAGAGTATTTTACCATACTTCTTCTTTTCTTCTTATTTCAAGAGATTTTTCTTTTTATCAATCTGATCCGATGATTTTATTTTATCTTATTCGGGTTTATATTGCACGATCCAATTGTGAAATTGAGCCGGATCTACTGATCCATAATGATCATATATATATATATGAATAATTCTTCGGTAAGAATTAATGGTACAAATTAATTCATAATGACTATATTTTTATATACTCAATATATTATATGTGTTATAATGGGTATGCACGCACAATCATTTCGTTCTCATTATGCATGCAATGATATTTTCACTTACTCATTTGCTCGTTGGGATCACGAGCATACGAGTGCGAGACTTATTGAGTTCGCTGAATATAGAGAAACATTTTAGACAATTTTTTTTATTAGTTCATCAATAAATTGAATGAAGATTTATTTCAAATATTTCCAATTTCTCTTTATTCAGAGAAAATTGGAATGTTCACATATTTCATTTACGATCGTAAGGAAATCCATTTATTTCACCTATGCCAATAAAAATGCTGACCTACTTCCACACCGGATATCTCGTAGAAATAATTCAGCGTGTTAATAGGAAATTGTACAATATCCATATTACCCTTTCTATATAAAGATGAACTTCAAAAAGAAATGATTTTGGTTCAATGACCAATTCCTCAATTATTTCACTATCATCAGTCAGGCTATGAAATAAAATAATGGAATGATTATTTGATTGATTAAGATCTCTTTATTTCTATAAAAATATTTTATCTTAATCTATTCTATAAGATTTGGGAATAGTAGCCAACTTAATTCTAGCTTATGTTTTTTTTCTTTTTAATTCACTTTTTATAAAATTACAATTCAATTCTCTACCTGCGCGAATTGCTAAAATTAATTTATTTAGGATCAACCGGATTGGTCCTCTACCATCATCATTGGCTGGGATTGGGATATCCACGAGATCTGGGTCACAATCTGTATCAACTAAGCAAATTGTTGGAATACCCAGAGTTCTACATTCCCGAATAACAGTATATTCTCCTTTTTGATCAAGAATTATTACAATATCGGGCAATTTTGTCATGTATCTAATCCCCCCTAGATCCTCCTGCAATTTGTTCAATTATCTCTTGAGTATTGCTGCTTCTTTCTTTGTAAATCGATCAAATCCTCCCGTATTTTTTTTTGTTGATCAATTTGTTCAATTCTCTCTTGAGTATTGTTGTTCCTAAAGGTGATTTAGATGCATATACGTGTAGTTCGGGAACAATTAGGTTTGGAAATCTTTACAAAATCATTTTCAAAAGAACGAGAATTCATTTCTTCGTCCTTTTCAAAAAATTGTTTACAGAGAGAACGAATTTGGAATTCAAAAATTAGCCGGATAAATCCCCTAGCTAATTTCTGGCAAAAGATGCAGAATAAACAAATAGAAAACTAATTTGACGAATGAAATGCTTATTGAACAATTGCCAGGATCCATTTAGGATCTTATAGATCTTTTCCACCCAGAAATCCAACCAAATGATTAATAAATCACTACATGGAGAAAGTCGTGTGCAATGAAAATTGTAAGCACAGTTTAGGGAGAGATTTCTTACTCTTATAAAAAGAGCAGATAATCCACTCCATCCGATGAGCTCCGGGTTCAAGTCCCGGGCAACCCAAAGTACTAGAATCTAGTACCTAAAGATATTTTTGTATACTTATTCTAGATCCAATCCAATTCATGTTATCCATTACTCTTAACAAGCATATGAACCCGACAACTAATCTTATTATACTAATATTGAATTATTATGTTATTCAATTTTATTTATGAAGTTATAGATATCTATAATAATATGTTTTAAGAGTAAGTATTAAGGAATATATTTCAATGGAATATTAATAATTCAATATTAGTATAATAAGATTAGTTGCTTCCATAGATATTTATCAAATCGATTCCTAGTTAAATAATGGATAACTACACGGATAAGCTCACATTAACCCGTCAATTTTTCATTTAATTTGTGATTCAAAAAAATGATATTTCAAGATATAAATAAAAAATGAGCATATTACTAATAATGGATAAAAAAAAGGTTGTCATTCTCATTCTTTTTAATAGAGAAAGAAAAATGAATCCCGGAGGATTCGCATAGTTATTTTGTTACAAAAAAAATGGAATATATAGAATCATTCATGTTAAAACACGAAAACTATCTAATCAAGTTTTCATAATGAAGAAAGGGAATACTCGAAAAACAAAAATGTCCTACTTCAAAAGAATTGAACGAGAAGCCGTATGAGGTGAAATTCTCATGTACAGTTTTGTATAGTGGCAGTAAAGGTAACTTATCTGTCAACTTTTCCACTATCACCCCTAAAAAACCATACTCTGCCTTACGCAAAGTCGCCAGAGTACGATTAACCTCTAAATATGAAATCATTGCTTATATACCTAGTATTGACCATAATTTACCTTTAATAAGTTGGCAATAAATATGAAATAATATGAACTAAATTGCTTATATTTATCTAATTTTAGCTCGTAAAGAATCGGCTATGCAAGGTAGAGTGCCCCTACAGACCCTTCGAGCTAAAATTGATTATTGTTATTATGTGGTTCAAACCGTCTATGGAGTATTGGGGATCAAAATTTGGATCTTTGTTTAAGATGAGCAATATCCTTCTATAATTTGACCAATTATAAATCTTAAATTCTATAAGATCAAATTAAAAGAATTAAATATCTTGGAGCAGTGCTATGCTTAGTGTGCGACTCGTTGAGATCAAGCTTTTGCCTTCTTTTCTAAAATGATAGAGAACTCGAAATAAAAAAAATTGGTCTCTAGTATATTTGTTTTATATTAATTACTAAGAGCCAATAAGCTAGTTATTTAAATATAGATAGTTCTATCAAATCAATGAAAGACTTTCTAGTTTGTTTTGGATGAACTCGGGGGCGGATTTTCTAGTTTTTCTAGCCCCAACTAACTGGAATTCCATCTAATAAAATGGAAGAATTATAAATCTCCAGAATAATGCATAAGAATACCACAAATAGAGCCATTGCAATACCCATAAAAGGAGTAGTTCCCCATCCGGGAGCAACTTTACCAGATTCTGTATTAAGTGGTTTTAAATAATTTCCTACAATAGTTCATATTGGTCTGGTTCTGGAAGTATCATCAATGGTTTATGTAGCCATAAAAACAATAGTATTGGTTGAGATCTAATTAACTTTGTATACTATTATGCATATATACATACATAGGATTACCTACCAATGGACACTGCAACCTTAGTCGCTATCTCCATATCTTGTTTACTTGTTAGTTTTACTGGTTATGCCCTATACACCACCTTTGGGCAACCTTCTAAACAACTTCGAGATCCTTTTGAAGAGCACGAGGATTAGTTGAAAAAAAAATGACCTTCCCGATGGGGAAGGTCACTTTTTTTTTATAAGTAAGAAGGAGGATTTGAAAAATAAATTATTTTCCCCCTCTATCCGGAAGTTTGGGGGGTTCTCGGAAGAAAATAGCAAAAAAAATTATCCCTAAGGTCGACACCAAAAGGAATGTATAAACCAATGCTTCCATAGATTCGATCATAGTTTACAATTAATAGAGATAGCTTTCGTACTAATTACAACATTTTCCATAAAAAAGTGGAATCAAAATCTCAATATCACATTAATGAACGAAGCAATACCATATTATACCACTTGTCTTTTAGTAGTTGGATCTCCCAGTTTTTGGAATGCCCCAAATTCTACTTGAGCATCCAAATCCGGATCAATACCGGCAAAAACATCTCGAAATAGAGTTCTAGCACCATGCCAAATATGTCCAAAAAAGAAAAGAAGAGCAAATGTAGCATGCCCAAAAGTAAACCAACCCCTTGGGCTACTCCGAAAAACACCATCCGATTTCAAAGTAGCACGATCTAACTCAAAAATTTCACCTAATTGGGCACGTCTAGCATATTTTTTGACTATAGCAGGATCACCAAAACTAACTCCATCAAGTTCACCTAATTAGTTCACCAAAACTAATTGACCGAAATGAGCACTAAATACTTTGCGGGAGATCTCTTCCAAATCATTGGTATGGCTATCAAAATCGTGAGCATCAGCATGTAGGTTCCAGATCCAGGTGGTAGTATTAGTTCCCTTAGCTAGTGTCTTTGAGAAATGACCGGGTTTAGCCCATTTTTCAAAAGAGGTTTTAATAGGATCCCTCTCCACTATGATCTTTACTTCTGGTTCCGGTGAATGAATGATCATTGAGTTCTCCTCTTTCCAGATGAGACATGAGAAAAAACCCGCCAAAATTTTGAAAAAAGAAAAAAAAATATATATATATATAGATATATTCTCAACTCGTTCCTCTCTTTATTTCCCAGTTCAGAACTGGAGCGACTATGATACGGAAGTCGCTTTGAGGCAGGTGTGCAAATTTATTATGACATATCTGATAGGTGCTCAATGGACCGTTATGAGATGTAAAACACCTTTTCCGCCCAGTGGTAAAAAACATATCTCGATATAATCATTATCTTCATATCCAGATTTATTTATCCATATCTCTGGACCCATATGTTACAGATCACTTTTATGATTTAAAGGAACTTTGAATTGATAAATATTAATGAATCTTTAATTAAATTGTATCTCCGGACGGGATTTACCCATAATGAAAAGATCCTTTTCATTAACGATCCAAAGAAAATATTCTTTGTTATATTTTCAATATATTTTTCTATAATGACAATGCAATAAGAGAAGCTAATTCACTCGAATAGTATGAAAAATTTATTTACTCTGAATTTCATAATCTTGACGATTTCCTAGTATAGTAATCGAGAGATTTTCATTCTCCAAAACGTCCTGTAATCTTTAACCGATTTTGTGCTTCGATATAATTGCTTGGAGCAAGCGCTATAGCTTGTTTCCAATACTCAGCAGCTTGATCAAACCAAGCTTCCACAATTTCAGGATCTCCCTGTTGAATGGCATGTTCTCCTCGGTCGGGATAGATCAACTTATCAAAGTTTTCTTCCCTTAGAACCGTACTTGAGAGTTTCCTACCTCATACGGCTCAATTAACTATTCTTTAGTCCTTTACCCAAACTTCCAAAATAGGAGATAGTTCGAAATGCGTTCAAGTTAACCAAAAGAACATAATGGGTCAATAACATGAGTTTCAAACTTCACTCCCACCCTAAAAAAGATGAAGTATTAGAAATAAAGAGATCTACTTCAGATTATCCAGATAAAAATCTTTTTAAGAGGTAACTATCTATGTTCTATATAGAAATTTTGAATAATACTTTCCTGGTAGGAAAGTACTTCACATCTTTAGGATCTGATGCTACATCGCTGCTGAATAGCCTAGTAAATCAACTCTATTACATAAATTGATTCCTTATTTTTGCCCATAAGCAGATTTGATCGTATCAGCCCAAACTTTCAATAATTGATCTTTATGGTGCTTTCTCTATCAATTGAATTGATTTTTTTATCCATGGACTATCCAGGCATTTACCCATTCATATTTGGGCTCCTATGAGGAATATTCTTTTGACTACAGCTGATAAAAAACCATTTTTTTGGATGGTGCATATGTAGAAAGTCTCTTTTTTTTTCTTTTCTGTAGTTTTAAACGAATTCATTCTATAGTACAGATAGCCGCACGTAATGACAGATCAAGGCCGTATTATTAAGAGCTTGTGGTAAAGACGGGTTTCATTCTAATGCCTGGAAATAATATTCCAAAGCCTTAGTATGTTCCCCATTACTCGTGTGGATAAGACCTATATTATACAGTATATAACTTTGGTCATAGGGGTCAATTTCCGGTGGCATGGCTTCATAATAATTTTGTAAAGCTTCCATGTATTCCCCTTCGGATTGAGCTGACATTCGTTACGGTCATTCATTCAATTGAAATGATCTTCGCTTCAAAACCGTACATGAGAATTTCACCTCATACGACTCCTTTTTTTACAGAATAAGGGGAATAATCCCTTTAATTGACAAAAAAAAAGGATTTTCCTATATTAATGAATTAACAGGAACTAGTGTATTTTCGATGAATCTCTAGCCATCCTTCTTGCAAATATTTTTTTCTAAATACCAAGTATTTTAACTTATATAAATAATTATAATATATATAAATAATTAATGTCTAAATTAATTAATAATATTTGACTTAGCAATCTCACCAAATTAGATCCGTTCCATGGAACGAATATTTCCATCATGTTATCTTTAAATTTTGACTGAACGCTAAAGAACCAAACTCTTTCTCGGTTCTTTTCGATAGGGTCCATAGACCACGATTTTTTGGGTTTCTACATTTTATTTTTTTGTTTAATAAATAATAAATAAAATGTTTAAAAAAGAATATAATGAGTAAACAATGCAATATTTAGACATTAATAATATAATACCTACTTCAATATAGATACCAAAATTTTTTTTAGTGTGAAAGAGGAATAATATAATATATAAACAATTCTATATAATAGAGTAAAAAATGGATAGATAGGTATCTGTTATACCAAACCAAATAGACCAAAAATAAAATAGGATTTTTCTACCCTATTTAGAACATTTAGAACGACGGGTATACTAGAAAAGAACGAGACTTCTTTAATTCATTTTTAATTCATTTAATCTTATCTATCTGTATTGTCCATTAATTATCATTTTATCTACCATTTTATGGTATAGAAATTGCTAACAATCCCAAGTCTATTTCTTATTGAAAATTAGAAACATAAATTAGAATTAAATTGGTTAATCTGAATCCATACTTATTATAATAAAATTCACTTTTTTTAGTTCTGCTTTATCATAGCATCCATGGCTGAATGGTAAAAGCACCCAACTCATAATTGGGAAGTCGCGGGTTCAATTCCTGCTGGATGCACAATAAACAGTTATTATGCTCTGCTCACACTATCTTTTAGATGAAAGAATCGCAAATAGTGAGGTTCTCTCGATTCAATTAAGTATCGAGATTAGATTATCTGTGCTCATGTTTTGTTATATTATAACTTAAATAGAACAGAATGACAAATATTTTTTTTATTTACGCATGTTTAAACGACATTTTCTGAGAATGAAAATGTATATTACATGGTACAAAATGAACTTCTAATTTAACGATCAAGTTGATTTTGTAATTAGAAGTTCATCTGATAATTTCAGCCTATTCCCTGCCATTTTAAGAATATAAGGGCAAATCCTAGTTTTTTCAGTTAGTAAGAAAAAGGTTTATATAAATACTCTAAAATAATGTATCCTGGGCAATTGCAACAATTGGATTCATTACTATCCCCAGTAAACTAGATGCTATTACACATACAATCATACTAAATTCGATATAATTTTTTGAGATTGAAGAAGATAATCTATAATTTTGCATGTGGGGAGTTATTTCTTTGTTTCGTTCAGTCATTAATAACTTAATTATTTTCAGATAATAATATATTGAAATAACACTCATAAAGAGTCCTATCGAAACCAATAAATAGAAGCCTGCTTACCATCCACACCAAAATAGATAAAGTTTCCAAAAAAACCTGCTAGTGGAGGAATACCTCCTAGAGATAGCAAACATAAAGATAAAGACAAAGCTGAAAAAGGGTCTTTCATATATAATCTTGCATAATCCTGAATGTTGTCTGTTCCTGTACGTAGACTGAATAATACAATACAAGCAAAAGTTCCTAAATTCATAAAAATATAGAGCAACTGCATATAAGTTATCATACTCGCATATCCATTATTTGAGTCTCTATCAATTATTCAAATAAGGATATATCCAATTTGACCTATCCATGAATATGCAAGCATACGTTTTATGCTTGTTTGAGTAATAGCAATTAAATTCCCTAATATCATGCTAAGAATAGCTAATATTTCCAAAAGAAGATGCCATTTGTTCAATGAGAAATAAAAAATAAAATCAAAAATTCTAGTGGCTAAAGTTGAAGCAGCTACTTTTGAAATAACAGAAATAAAAGCAACGAATAGAGTGGGGGAGTTAGAGTCGAAAGAGGAATTCTCCCTCTTTTCTCTCATTCAGAACCGTGCATGAGACTTTCTTCTCGCACGGCTCCTAAGTGATAAAAAAGATTAGCATAATTGTTTGATTCTCTCTTTTTTATTACCTTCCTCGTGTATGTATAAGATTGAATCAATTCAATTGATAGAAAGAATCATTAATCCTTAACTTTTCGAGGAATCCTTACTCAGTGGTTATTATGGTAAATCATCCTTTTTTTCTTTTTTTTTTATGAAAGAGTTAAAAAGAAAAAAGAAAACCATCTGATTTAATTCGTTCTGAATAGTCATGAGATGTTCATCTTAGGGTAATCTTTTTGTTGACGGATGCCTTTTTTTTTACACTCGTAGTTTTTGAAGAATGAAAACTTACTATGTAGCATCTACGTTAAGAATAAAAAGATTGTACACGTCATTAATCTGATCCTTTGTAAAAACTAGGTCTATATCCGTAGACAATGATTTGGATATTATTTCTTTAGTATCATGACCACCAAAAATATCTAGAAGATGGTCCTCCATACCCAGAGCAAATGAGTTATAAATTAGATCAGCTATTTGATTAGTACCTTCGTAACCTAGAAAGGGTCGGTATCCCAAGGGAAAATTTTGTATATGAACTGGTGCAGAAATAACTCCACAAGGAATATCAAGACGTTTACCAATATGACGTTCCATTTGAGTACCAAATATTGCAGATGGTTCCATGTGAGCGATCATATCTCCTACCTTAGCATGATCATCTGTGATAAGTATATCATCGCAGAAACCTTGGATTTTCTCTTTGAACCATTCTGCATCGTGTTTACAATAAGTACCTGCACAACTCACACGAATCCCCATCTCTCGAACAAGTATTTTAGTTATTGAAGCAGCATGAGTTGTATCACCAAAAATGACTGTTTCTTTGCCCGTTAAATTCTAACAATCAATAGATCTTGAAAACCAAGTAGCTTGGGAAACAAATCGAGTTTGTCCGTCGATATAAGGTTCATAATCCACTCTTTTACCCGATAAACTAAGAGCTAAGGTATTCACATTTTTTTGAATTTGGCGGATCCACTCCGCCATATCTACCCGCTTATTCATATTCCTTATTCAAAATATTCTGACTGATCTGACACACAGAATCGTCACAGGATGGAGATAAGCGGACTCGAACTGCTAACATCCGCCACAGGGTCAACCACTGCCTATTGGACCTTCTTGATTAAGTCCACCATAGAAGGCCAACGATCGAAAATAGCCTTCCCCCCGAACACAACTCACAAATTTCATTGTACTGTGCTCTCCAAAGAGCAACTCCTCCCAAAAGCAAAAGTTGTTGACCCTAGGAATTCTTGAAGTTCTGAACAATTCAAACTCCAGAAGAACCAGGAGCAAAAAGCTCTTCTTTTTTCCACCCAACTCTTTGGTCGAGTGCCCTTCTCTGACCCTTCCTGCCCAATCGGAAGGGACAACTAATGCGTTCCACTTCTCAAATCAGGGTATGTGGTCGGTTTGTGACCCCTGGATGCTAAAAGCATCCTTGGAGCGATCTCGTAGTTCCTACGGGATGGAGATGATGGGGTCGGTCCATGGCATGACTTTTCCTTTTGCCCCATTTTTGGGGCTAAAAAGGGTTGAAGGGAGATAGTACATCAAGTTGTTCGCAAGGGCCAACTTGATCCTCTTCCCCGGGGATCGGATCCCTAGGAGAGCCGCCAACTCCAACTATGGGCCATGTACGATCCATACTAGATCTAACCAACTACCCACCCTACCTTCTCTACGTTCTTGACAGTCTATCTTCGTCTCAATAGAGTTTTTCAGTGGCATGTTACGGTCCTTTCCCCCATTACTGATAAAAAGTGAGCCACTGGTTCAGGTAAAAAATACTATCATTACCGCCTAGACAATCAGACATCCAACCCGTAATCGCAACGACCCGATTGCAAGAGCGGAGCTCTACCAACTGAGCTATATCCCCATAGATGGCCAAATGAAGCAGACAACAATCCTACTACATAGCGCATAATGGGTGGGCTATCCTGGGCTTGAACCAGAGACCTCGCCCGTGAAGTAAATCATCGCACCTATGATTAGATGAGAATCAGTTCTCTCTTCATTCAGGAGCGACTCATCCTTCCCGAACACAGCATGCAATTTTCCGTTGTACTGCGCTCTCCAAGTGTACTTGTTCCCCTTCCTTCTTCTTCGCCAACGGCAAGAAAAGAAGTCAAAAATTTGATGAGAAGAGAAAAGGAGGCGTTAATAAATAAGATCCTCCTAACCCAATCTCAGACACTCCAAGATCCTTTTTCGATCCTGCTTCTCTCATCGTTCATTAGGAGACGAATAATGATTTCCTAATGCACTGATCCGGGAATTGTTCATAGTCATTGAGCGAGTGGAAGACCAAGGAAGTATAACTAAATCAAATATCCAATTGATCACTGCGTCGGTATTGTAAATATGCAGTTACAAATAATCCAACCAAAGTTATAGGAATTAGACCTAACACAATTCTGGATAACAAAACTTCAATCATATTTTTATTTATTAAAAAGAATAGGTAAGGATTCATAGCTAATCTATATAGTACCTCAAATTGACTCGGAATCTCAATTCCTATTTAGGGTTTTATTTTATTTCAAATAAGTCGTATACTGCTTAACCCAATGAATAGGACTGAGGTGAAAATAAGCAAAGCTAATAAAAAACCAAAATAACTAATTATAGTAAGCATGGAAGGAATCAATGAAAAAAAAAAACAATGATTGATACGTATTTTTGTCAGGCAATTACCTCAATTTTTCTCTAGGAACAGAAAGAAAAAATCATTTCAATAAATAGATACCAATTTATAATTGAATATCTAACAATTGTTAATGTTGTGAAAAAACATGGAGGGAATAGACGATAAAAAGATATTTTTTATATTTTCTAAAAAAAAAAAAGTGAAAATTCAATCCCCCCCAATTGATTGAACAAGCCATAAATAAAATGAATACCAATTGTAATTTCACAAATTATCATATGTAATAGTCTATTACTAAGTATGAGATGAATGAATTTCACAATGATTCTGATTAGATAACCTTACATTATCTCTATCGGTCTTTAGAATGAAAAAAGCTTTTGCTACAGCCAAGCATAGTAAAAAAGAACTGTATGCTATAAATAAATGGATTCAATTTTTCCATATGCCTTTTTCATTTTAAGGAAAATAATTTAAGTCAACCCTGCTATCCTTTCTTTCTTGTAAAACAAAATAGGAATAGTAACATAGTGACTATTTGATCAAGAGAATATTCCACTATTCATTGATTCCTTTTTATTCATAAGAGGAATAACACTTCGGTCGTTCACATTAAAAGTGCTATAGAAGTCATTAAGTTCATAGCATAACTTATATTCGCTATACTATTGTAAATACACGATATAAATAATATTAAAACAAAATAGAGAAAGAAACAGTATAATATTTTGGATAAGTTGTATTTATAATGAATGATACTCCTTGATCTTCTTCTTAAAACAACATGAATGTATTCTAGTGATAAAGTCACCTATGGAAGCGAGAGGCATTACAATTATTTGCTCAAATGAAATTAACTTCCCCATGATCTGTATATCCAATTGTTGCAATAGAGAGATAGGATTCCTTGCGGAAGCTATTATGAAATTGAAATATGCAAAATTCTTTCATTTCTGTTTAGTGAAAAGAAAGCAAAAAAAGAAAATGAATTAAGTTGATCAAACAGAGCTGGTTTAATTAAGAGGGGTCATGGAAAGAACAGGTTCAAAATCACGATCAATTCCTTTCTCAAATCTTGCTGCAGCTGCGCGAGCTCTTCCTGCATGCCACAAATGACCTACGAAAAAGAAAAATCCTAGAAAAAAATGAGAGGTGGCTAACCAACTTCGAGGTGAGACATAATTGACCACATTAATCTCAGTAGCTACACCACCCACAAAATTTAAAGAACCTAAAGGAGCATGAGTCATATATTCTACTGAACGTCGTTCTTGCAAGGGTTGTATGTCTTTTTTCAACTTACTTAGGTCCAAACCATTAGGACCCCTTAGAGGTTCCAACCAGGGAGCACGAGGATCCCAAAAACGCATCATTTCTCCTCCAAAAATAATTTCTCTAGTAGGAGAATGCATTAGATATTTACCTAAACCAGTAGGCCCTTGGGCAGACCCCACACTAGCTCCAAGACATTGGTCTCTAACTAGAAAAGTAAATGCTTGTGCTTGAGAGGCCTCTAGGCTGGTAGGTCCATAGAATTCATTGGGATAAGCTGTATTGTTAAACCAAACAAAACAACAAGCAATGAAACCAAATACAGAGAGAGCCGCTAAACTATAGGATAAGTAAGCTTCTCCAAACCATACAAACGCGCGGCGAGCCCATGCAAAAGGTTTTGTTAAGATGTTCCAGATACCACCGAAGATACAAATGGAACCTAACCAAACATGTCCTCCAATTAGATCTTCCAGATTGTCCACGCTAACAATCCATCCCTCCCCTCCAAAAGGGGATTTGAGTAAATAACCAAATATAGTACTTGGGTTAAGCGTAAGGTTCGTAATTTTTCTTACATCTCCACCGCCGGGAGCCCAGGTATCGTATATACCACCAAAATACAAAGCCTTAAACACTAGAAGAAAAGCACCAACACCTAGCAAGATTAGGTGAATACCTAAAATTGTAGTCATTTTGTTCCTATCTTTCCATACATAATGTGAAAAAAAGATTAGGTATCTGTTTTGTCTAGTAAATATGTTCCTCATGTGAATATATTTTATTGCCTAGGGGGAATCACACTGACTTCTTTTTTGGTACAAGTAGCTACCGGTTTTGCTATGACTTTTTACTATTGTCCCACTGTTCTAGAAGCTTTCGCCTCTATTCAATACATAATGACTGAAGTGAACTTCGGTTGGCTAATCCGATCGGTCCATCGGTGGTCAGCAAGTATGATGGTTTTAATGAT
The DNA here is from genome assembly GCA_007258455.2 of Sequoia sempervirens. Classification (NCBI taxonomy): domain Eukaryota; kingdom Viridiplantae; phylum Streptophyta; class Pinopsida; order Cupressales; family Cupressaceae; genus Sequoia; species Sequoia sempervirens. Next base: position 33,885 of record VDFB02218320.1, on the reverse strand, counting down.
GATCTTACATGTATTTCACGTTTATTTAACAGGTGGATTCAAAAAACCTCGCGAATTAACTTGGGTTACGGGTGTAATTCTAGCTGTATTAACCGTATCTTTCGGTGTAACCGGTTATTCTTTTCCCTGGGATCAAATTGGTTATTGGGTAGTCAAAATTGTGACCGGTGTGCCTGAGGCCATTCCGTTAATAGGAACTCCTTTGGTAGAGTTATTACGCGGAAGTGTTAGTGTGGGTCAATCTACCTTGACTTGTTTTTATAGTTTACACACTTTCATATTACCCCTTCTTACTGCTGTATTTATGTTAATGCACTTTCTAATGATCCGCAAGCAAGGTATTTCAGGTCCTTTATAGAAAGGAAATATACATTTTGAATCAGTATTCAAAACCTATTATTTTATGATATATCATTGCCGCGAATATTTCTTATTGAAAATAGGGAAATAAGAAAGCATGTTTCTCGGATTTCTCCTTTCAATTTTGAAGTATTCTTTATTTAATACAAAGAATTGAAGTAGATACTCATCTCAGATGGAGAAAATGGATTATGGGAGTGTGTGACTTGAACTATTGGTTAGGCCGTGCAGATCAATTTTAGATTAAAATAAACTGAATTAATTAATATATATCAATAGTATAGGACCTATCTGCCTATATATATCAATAGTATAGGTCCTATTGCTAATACATAGATATCAATAAAGATAGGTCCTATTGCTAATACATAAAACACTGCAGTAGGAATAATTAATATTATTCTTGTACGTCTTTAGAGTAAACAATGCAATATTTAGACATTAATAATATAATACCTACTTCAATATAGATACCAAAATCTTTTTTAGTGTGAAAGAGGAATAATATAATAAATAAACAAATCTATATAATAGAGTAAAAAATGGATAGATAGGTATCTGTTATACCAAACCAAATAGACCAAAAATAAAATAGGATTTTTCTACCCTATTTAGAACATTTAGAACGACGGGTATACTAGAAAAGAACGAGACTTCTTTAATTCATTTTTAATTCATTTAATCTTATCTATCTGTATTGTCCATTAATTATCATTTTATCTACCATTTTATGGTATAGAAATTGCTAACAATCCCAAGTCTATTTCTTATTGAAAATTAGAAACATAAATTAGAATTAAATTGGTTAATCTGAATCCATACTTATTATAATAAAATTAACTTTTTTTAGTTCTGCTTTATCATAGCATCCATGGCTGAATGGTAAAAGCACCCAACTCATAATTGGGAAGTCGCGGGTTCAATTCCTACTGGATGCACAATAAACAGTTATTATGCTTAAAGTTATGATTAATAATATAATAATTAAATTATAAACTCCATCATCCTTGAAATATATATTAAACTATTATTAATTAATAGTTTAATTGTAAATATGCTTAGAGTATATTTGCTTAAGAATTTTAGTATTTTTCCTTCTTTATTTTGTATTTCAATGGGAACTTGATAAGTGGATCCACTTACACGTCTTGATTAGAATAAGGTGAGATCTATTAATATTTTAGTTGATAGCTCTATAATTAATAACACAGATAGAGGATGAGATAATACAGAATTACCTGGATCATCTGATACATAATGATCTAGTCAATAGTAGAAATTACTTGGATCATCTGTCACACCCTGCCGTGCGAACCCCAAAGGAACTAATAACAACAAAACAATTTTTTTTAAATAAGAACATATAATAAACATACTTAAGTATTATAACATAACAATGCATTATGAGGCACAACTAGTTCCAATGGGGTACACGAAGTGACATGAATACACTAACCCATAACAACGATAATAAGATAACAATAATTAATCTGTTACGTAAATCTATTCATTCCCATTTCATCATTTGAAATATCTATCAACTATATCCATATTAATAACATATGCACATATGACAATTCATGGAATTATAAAGATATAAAGTGTTACATATTTCGATAGATACAACTCAACATAACCAACTATAACAAATAATCCTGAATAAATACATGGCTTGAATATACATTACATCCAAATGATAGTAAAATACAATTGACTGGAAATACATCTCAATAACTACATACACAAATCACATCAAGGTCATCCCAACACATGTGGGAGACAATACATCAATGAATACATTACATCTGAAGTATAACATACATCTGATACGAGAATTACTGGATCATCAACATCCTCCAAAACCTTGAAATAAAAGATATATCCGCAATAGAAAGGGGAAACCCAACGGGGTGCAAAGCACGTTCCACCCAACCACCCCCGTGCTGAGAGTAGACAAGGAAGGGTCCCTGACCAAGCACGCCTAACAATAACAAGACTAACTCCAAATAGACAACTTAACATCAAAGACCACTTAGAAACTCAACAACGACAAATCCAAAGGCACAACAACAAATCACTTCAGAACATAACAAGTCATAATCACAACATCAATGAAACTCAAGACATAGTGTCAAAGACTACTTCCAACAATAACCAAAGACAAATCAATAAATCACTTAATCACAACAGACACAATATCACTTAACATCTACAAGCACAAAGTCACTTAACAACTACAAACACAATATCACTTAACACGAGGTTACAATGCTTCCAGAGAACAAAGATCATGAACATCGCACAATAACTGATTAACTGTCAACATAGGAAGAGTGTCATGCATAAATTTCCATGAGTTACCCTGGCTCAACCTTCCTAGGCTACCGGACCCCCATCCTGGGTTACCCTGGCTTGCCTCTACCGCCGCCGGACCCTCACGCAAAACTATGCGTCCCATCTCATCTCGAGCCTTATCATTCACTTGCTTCACGAGAGAGGTATTCTTTATCTTTATTAGTGTGAAAGATCCCCATTAATTCTTTTAGATTATCACTTAGTTAAACTCTAGGTGAGTTACCCTGGCGCCCCTTTGTGTGCCAGACCCCCACAAAGAGCCACTCTCCTATCGACAACACACAAGGTACAATACCACAAAAAGGTAACTAGACAACTTAACCTCTCCAATCCAAGGAGGAAACAAAACAAGGAAACTCACTCCAAACACTGGAGGAAACCAAATACGAAACACACTCCTTCCAAAGGAGGTACAAATCTCATTACCCTCTCCTATTTCTCAGGAGGCACAAATCCCCGTTCGTGGAAACTAGGTACAACATAATAGTACAACTCTACACCATTCCCAAGGTAATTCACAAACTAAACCTCTACACAAAACATCCCACTCTAGAGAACTTCTCTGGAAGACTTACATAGACCCATAATCCCATTTGCCCGACATGGAAAATAAATAATCTCAAGAAGAACAGTTACATTTAACCTAAGCCATAAAACAAATTAAAATGAATAATAATTTTCACCCACTAAATCAATCAACACCCACTAATTAATTTATTTTGATTTTCACAACTAAACTATAATCTTATAAACTTTAAAATTAACCAACCAATTTAATTATAATTACAAAACTTTATTCCCAATTTCTGATAAACTAACATATAATAACTTATAAGAATTATCATATTAAAATGTAATCACAACATATATAAATCTCTTATATATATATATAAATATACAAAATAAATTAAATAAATAAAAACTATATTTAAAATCATTCTATAAGATTAACATTTATATCCTATTTTGTTTTAAAGAAAATTATAATCTAAAACAAATATCCAAAACCCCATCTATATATATATATAAATAATAATCATTTAATAAAACTAATAAAGTCATTTTACAAAAAAATATTTTGTGAAACAAATTTGAATAAAAATGCATTTGAATATTATATAATTAAGAATTGAATTAAATCACATTTAAATATTATATAATTTAAAATTGAATTAAATTTCAGTATATATATATATATATAAATAATATATATTAAATATATATTAAATAATATATAATATATATATATTTATATATTTATATAAATTAAATATTAATAAAATAAAATGCATTAAATAAAAACTAAATAAAATAAAAATAAATAAATAAAAACTTAACAATGCCCCCATGGGTGCTGCGCACCTCCCAAGGGAAGGACGCAGTCCCCACCATTGGTGGTACTGCGTACCACCCTGTGGTGGCCGCAGTCCCACCGGCGGTGGTACTGCATACCACCCTATGGTGGCCACAGCTGCCACAGTCGGTGGTACTACGTACCACCCTGTGGTGGCCACAGCCCCACAGTGGGGCCGTGGGTGGTACGACCTCGACCGACCCCCACCCCAAAAAAAATTAACATTTAATTAATTTTTTTTTTAATTATAATTTATTTATTGATATGCACTTTTAATATTTCAAATACAACTAGAGACAAAACACGAATTTTCAAAGCACAGTCTATAATTTTACTTATTTATTTATTATTTATATAAACAAAATTACACCAGAACAAAATTTATATATATATATATATTCAATGATTCGATCAGAATAATATTATATGTATATCTAATTTTTTTGTTTATGTATAAATATATTTAACCCGAGGTTCTAAGCAACACAAACAATGGATTTTTCAATAACTCAATATAAATTTAAACATGCAAATTTGATCTTCCATCAAAATGATTTTTTTATATTTCAAATACACTAATTTTCCCTACTAAGCTATGTTGAAGAATTTTAAAAAAGGTTCTACTATAATTTTCTACAGAAGATTCGAGAGTTTAGCAAAAATCAAGTTTTCTATACACAGTCGTTTTCAAAAGAAAATAGAGGAATAGTTTTCTCAAACTCAACAAACTAGATTATTTTTACACAACAATAAAATAACAAAAAATTAAAGATTGAAACCTGGAGTCCTTCACCTTGATGAATAATTCCTTCTGTAGCCTCCTCTCGATCTCCTCCTGCAGCTCTCTTTTCTCGATCCTTTGCCTTCAACGTTCTTCTAAACAATCTTTCCTTTCCACTACCACAATAATTTAACCCCGGAAAAACCTCAAAACCCCAAACTATCTTTCTTATTTTTCTTTTTCTAGATCCCAAAAACAACAGAGCAAAACTTCTGTGTGTGTGCATAATCCCCTAAAAAAATAATAAATCAAAGATAAAGATTCAATAAAGCTCTTCTGCTTTCTTTTTTCAAAAAGCCTCCTTTCTTATTGGTCCTTTTCCAGCTTTTAAAAGCACAACTTATCCTCAATTTTAAATTAAAATAATTTATTTAATTCAGATATTATCTTCACATGATTTTCTAATTAAATATTAATAAAAAGGTAATATCTAATTATTCTCAACAATATTAATTTAATTATAATTATTTGTATTTTTAATTAATTAAATCACTTTTAATTTATAATATATTTAATTTAAACATTTTTCTAACTCTCAATTAAATCAAATAACAATGCAGCATTAATTAATTATTTTATGAAATACGATTAATTAATTAAACACTAACCAAGAATTAAATAAATACTCAACAGTCAAACTACATAAAGACAAAGACAAAACTTCAGTCATAACACAACGACTCACAATAGACGACGGACTTGGGACGGGAACACTTCCAAACCTACTCCCTTTTTGAACATTTTACCCATTGGGTTAATTTATTGCTCGCCCTGTCCTGCCGAAGCAGGTGGAATCGAGACTTATTCCTGCAATCCTGCAAATAAACGTCAAATAGCACATGTATATATATATAATCAACATACTATCATGAGAAGGAATTGCAGTGTAGCAGGGCACTCGTGAACGAGTGATGCTACGCTGTCTTCTCACCTAATCTATTCTAACAATTATAATATCAATAATGAGCTAACATTTCTAACCAAATTGATCATAAGATCACATGATACCTAACTACTGCATCATAACTAATTATTAAACAATTGCATTATAAAATAATACTGAATTAAATAACATCACCATAGAATCATCATATTGACATATAAACATTAATGACAAATCATTTAAATAAACAAATAATCCAAACAACACACAGAGTATCATAAATCATACTAATAATTTCATATCAAATGATCATGTCCACTAAAGGAATAATAACATCATCAAACTACGAACCAACCAAATCAAACCATAATAGTATCACCATAGTATCAGCATATCAAGTTAACACATAGAAATTAATAAATCTAAACTGCATGAGGGGTATTACATCATCTGATACAGGATGATCTAGTCAATAATAGAAATTACCTGGATCATCTGATACAAGATGATCTAGTCAATAGTAGAAATTACCTAGATCATCTGGTACTAGATGATCTAGTCACTAGTAGAAATAGTGTGGAGTTTTTCCAGTGTTATGATATCCTGGGTCATATTGATTATGATTATCGACTCTATATTACAAATAGTGAGT